>CAUYPK010001225.1:0-33399 GCA_963574355.1 Loris lydekkerianus
ATAAGGTTGAGTACTTGGATACTTTTTCTTCCATTCTTGAGATACTTTGCTAAGAAGAATATTTTCCAGCTCCATCCATGTAAACATGAAAGAGGTAAAGTCTCCATCTTTCTTTAAGGCTGCATAGTATTCCATGGTATACATGTACCACAATTTGCTAGTCTCCCCTTCGTGGGTTGATGGGCACTTGGGCTTCTTCCATGACTTAGCAATTATGAACTGGGCTGCAATAAACATTCTGGTATAAATATCTTTGTTATAATGTGATTTTTGGTCTTCTGGGTATATACCTAGTAGAGGAATTATAGGATTGAATGGCAGGTCTATTTTTAGATCTCTAAGTATTCTCCAAACATCTTTCCAAAAGGGCTGTATTAGTTTGCATTCCCAACAGCAATTTAGAAGCGTTCCCTTTTCTCCACATCCATGCCAACATATCTGGTTTTGGGATTTTGTGATGTGCGCTAATCTTACTGGAGTTAGATGATATCTCAAAATAGTTTTGATTTGCATTTCTCTGATGATTAAGGATGATGAGCATTTTTCCATATGTCCGTAGGCCATGTGTCTGTCTTCTTCAGAGAAGTTTCTCTTCAAGTCCCTTGCCCAGCCTGAGATGGGATCACCACTTATTCTTTTCTTGCTAATACGTTTGAGTTCTCTGTGGATTCTGGTTATTAAACTGTTGTTGGAGACATAACCTGCAAATATCTTCTCCCATTCTGAGGGCGGTCTGCTTGCTTTACTTACTGTTTTCTTGGCTGTGCAGAAGCTTTTAGTTTGATCAGGTCCCAGTAGTGTATTTTTGATGCTGCTTCAATTGCCTGGGGGGTCCTCCTCATAAAATATTCATCCAGGCCGATTCCTTCAAGAGTTTTCCTTGAACTTTCTTCTAGTATTTTTATAGTTTCATGTCTTAAGTTTAAATCTTTAATCCAGTGAGAATCTATCTTAGTTAAAGGTGAAAGGTGTGGGTCCAGTTTCAGTCTTATACAGGTCGCCAGCCAGTTCACCCAGCACCATTTGTTAAATAGGGAATCTTTTCCCCACTGATTGTTTTTAATTGGCTTGTCAACGATCAAATAACAGTAAATAGCTGGGTTTATCTCTTGGTTCTCTATTCTGTTCCATACATCTACCTCTCTGTTTTTGTGCCAGTACCATGCTGTTTTGATCAGTATCGATTTATAGTATAGTCTGAGGTCTGGTAGCGTGATTCCTCCTGTTTTGTTTTTATTTCTGAGTAATGTCTTGGCTATTCAAGGTTTTCTCTGATTCCATATAAAAGTGAATAAAAGATCATCTTGGGTATCCATATAGAATCAGAAGAGATCAAACTTTCACTCTTCAAAGATGATATGATTGTATATCTAGAAAATACCAGGGATTCTACTATAAAACTCTTAGAAGTGATCAAGGAATACAGCAGTGTTTCAGGTTACAAAATCAACACTCAAAAATCTGTAGCCTTTATATATACCAACAATAGTCAAGCTGAAAAAACAGTCAAGGACTCTATTCCATTCACAGTAATGCCAAAGAAGATGAAATATTTGGGAGTTTACCTGATAAAGGATGTGAAAGAGCTGTATACAGAGAACTATTAAACTTTAAGAAAAGAAATAGCTGAAGATGTTCACAAGTGGAAAAACATACCCTGCTCATGGCTGGGAAGAATCAACATTGTTAAAATGTCTATACTACCCAGAGCAATATACAATCTTAATGTAATCCCTATTAAAGCAGTTTTGTTTTAGAAAAAACATTTGTTAATAAGGTATGACAGTTAGAGGCAAATTAAACTGGGCTGCTTTTTAAACTTATTTTGTTGGCAGTGAAATGAGTTTAGGTCGTTTGGGGTTAGAGACATTAAACAGGCAGCTCACTCAGCCTATGGTGAATTATTTTTTAATTTAGTTTTAATAGAATCTAGTATGATCTTTTCCACTTTTGATTACACATGAGTTTTCAAGTCAAAATCATACTCAATTCACAATTCATATGCAGCTTTAGACATGGAAAGGGAGAGAGGCAAGATTAATAAATTAACCCTGGAATTAAAAAACAACAACAAAACTCCCCCAAATAGACAGCCTCTATTAGATATAACTTAACATTTTCCTTGTTTTGAATCTGTATTCTTAAAGATGATCTTATGACTTACCTTATATGTCAAATGTCTCTACCCTAAAAATTGAATTTTTTTTTGTTACTGTTTTTCATACTCTCTTTAGCCTTTTGTTATAATTTAGTTCCTCTTCTCCAGAAATAATCTGTATTTTTGGACAAATATAATCACTGTTCTTATGTATAGTATGGACAAAAATTAGAGGCATACTTATGGTTGCAATTTGTTCTTTTCTTTTTTGTATCCTCACTGTATTGCTTGGAAGTGTCGCCATCATTTTCTCATTATTAGGATCTAGGGCAAGTAGTAGTGTATATAGTGGAAAGTTCACCAATTTTCACTTCATTCTTCCTAAATATTCCTTCCGAAACATAAACACATTTGAAGTGTGACACAATTCCAGCTAAGAAGCTGTATCCTATCAAATACAAAGAATAGAATAGCTAGGGAAAGTCTTGAGTTTATTTGAATGCCAGTTAGATGTAGCTATCATTAGAGAAGTATGCACTATAAATTTGAGAATATGGTCTTCTGAATCTGTGTCTTATGAAATAATTAAGAATATGATCAAATTATGTAGTTTTATGTGTATGCACATATAGAATGGTATGTGTGTCTATATAGGTTCAGATGGGGTTTATAGTGAACAAACATAGTTTGAATTTTTACATACTAACTGCTGTGATGGATACTAGAAGTTCTGAGCTAAATATTACTAGTCTATAATAGCTTAGTGTTAGCTACAGAATAAAGTATAAGCCAATATCCTAACTTTTCAGTTGACTGCAGAATAAAGTACAAACCAATATCCTGATGTTTTTGTAGTCCTCCATAATCATGCCTCAATTTGCCTTTTAATCTTTGTTTTCTAATAATTCCGTGTGTTACATGCATTCTTCTTCCTTTCATCCCTTATTGAAGAACACGTTTCCTCCAAAGTGTGGCTGTAATCCCAGATTGGGGACTCTCACAGCCCATGTGGTTTTACTTTCTCATGAATTCTGACAACATAAACGTCTGTATTTCCTCATTTAATATTCTTCTTCATATTGATGATTACCTCATTTTGTCTATTTATTATTGAAATTTAATTATTGTTTAGCTATTGTATATAGTCTGTTATGAAACTGCATAGCCCCTTGTTATTTTTTAGGTTTGAAATATATATTGATTTTAAAACACAGAGAGAAATTCCATGAAGGCTATGTTGAACAGTTTGATGAGAATATTTCAGATTGTCTATGAAACCAGTACATTGTACCCCTTGATTGCTCTGATTTACACAGCTATGATTTAACAATAAAAAATAAATAAATAAATGTAAAAAAAGAGGAGAATTAGGAAATTATAGTTACCTGTATCATTACTGTTTATATTTCAGTGTAGAAAATAATATGATCCTACCAATTATTCTGATGTTACAACTTTGAGCGCACATGTGCAAAAGATAAAATAGCATATTATATGATGTTTGCCAGCAAGAGGATAGCTGTTGTTTCCCTTCAAAAAAAAACCCCAAACAAACACACACAGAGAGGATATTGTTGTGTCCAGCAAAGCCTGTCGCAGTAAGTGGTATCAGTATCTGTTCTCTAACTTATACAATCATCTTTTATTGTGCCAGGCACTGTACTATGTGCTGGGCATGTACCAATGAACAAAACAGACAAAAATCTTTGTCCTCTTGAAACTCACATTGTGGGTAATGGAAATGGAAAATACATAACAAACACGATATTTACAAATATTATACATGTTAGGTGATTGCATATGCTTTAAAGTAGTAAAATAGAAATCTCAAGTCATAAAAATGTCAAAGGTAATATCCTATCTCCAAAAGCTACACTATAGGGGAAAGAAAAAAAAAGGGCTATAATTTACTTAAAATGAAGACACAGAAAATCAAATGTGATTTTTAAGATGACAGCGATGCAATGACATCCTTCCTGTGAAATGAGTACTTACAGCTTCATAAATTTACACAAACTATATTAAATTAATATATGTTAGCAACGGGTATTTGCAGTTCTTACCCAGCAATGTACTAAACACAATTCGTGATATGCTCAAGGGTACTAAAGAGAAAGATGTTTTTAAAAACTTGACTTGTTTAAGAGACTGTATCATTTACTATTTTAATCAAAAGGAAGTAAGGGAGAGGTTGAAGGATCAGGAGTTAATGAAAAATTACTATATAATTTTTATGGCAAAATTTATTTTTTACAACTCAAGCTAATTTTCATAGGAGAAATGTAGGTTTGTCTTTGTTGTTGATAAAATACATTCTAATCCAGTTCAAATCTAGAGTGACAAGTCCTCTTTACCTTAGATGAATGAATCTTCACATATCTCAACATCTCTCCGTGTTGGTCGGCTTAGATGAAGATGAGACTTCATGATAAATCAAAAGAAAGATTTTATAATGTTTTTGAATCATTGTAGAGTTTCTTTAGTTATGGGAACTTTGATCCTTGGGGAACTTTGATCCTTGAAAGTGACCTGGAAAAACAATCTATTATTCTTTTGTGTTAATATATCTTTTAGAAACAAGACATTCTCAGTTGCTAGGTAACAAGTAGTTCAAAAGCCCAAAGAACATTTAATAAAGGGGAATAAAAACCTAACCCACAGACAAAGCAGCCCACGTTGCAAAATTCAACTAAAATTAAGTGAAATTGATTTTGTGGGCATCTGAACAGTTGAGGTGACAATGAATCTCTTTTCCTGCCTGCATTAGTATTGAAGATATATGCATTTACTCCTATTTCCAATAAATACCGTGAAATTGTTATGATGGTGGGAGATACAACACTTTCTTTTAATCCAACCTCTCATTATTATGAGATGGAATCACATTCAGGTATCTAAGTTATCTGGTCTTTATACAGTATATGCATATCCATTTTGATATTTTTAGCTTTTCTGTATCGACCTTCTTCGTGGAACTTCACACAATCATGAAGGTAATAACGGGTGTCCTTGAACTAATTTCATTATTTCCTAAAGTCTGACGGAAGTTGTGCATTTCTCCCAATAGAGCTTTAGATCATTATTAAGATCTTAATAATGAATGAAATGAAAGTATAAAGTAATACTTAATAAATACTGTTAATTATAACTTTCAAACATGGAGTTCTATTAGGATTTTTATTTTTGGTAACAGTGAGTCAGTCAGTTTATTGCAGAAGTACTCATAAAAAAATCTAGCAAATTTAAGGGAACTGGGGAGCCTAAGTTTCCCCAAGAACTCAAAGAATTTAAAACGTAGTTTGGTCAAGGAAAGGGCTGGCAATTCAGAGCTTCCGAGGCTTATTATTATTGTTGGCTATAAGGTGGGAGCTATTCATAACTAACTCATTGTGTTACTCTTCTACTGCTACTGTGATAAATTGCCATAAACTTATTGGCATAAAGCAATTCAGATTTATTATCTTATAATTTTGTAGGTCGCAGATCCTTTCTTTGGCTCATTGTGTCTTTTCTCCTTCTACAAAGCCAGCATTGCTGGGCTGAGTTCTTCTCATGCTGATTAGCAGACTAATTCCATCTGCACACTTCGTTCTCTTTGGGTGTATAACAATATATTCACAGGTTCTGAGGATTAGGGGGTGGATATCTTTGGGAGGCTATTATTCTGTGTATCATACCTCTTCTGTTGATTAGTAGCTCTGAGTTCTGTTTTCCTCCCACTAATCTTTTCATATCTTTAAGCTCTTGATTTATGCTCTGTCCAATTCACTTCTAATGTGAGAGAATATGGTTCAATTTGTTATTACTTTTACTGATCTTTGACACCTGGTTCCTCTCAAGCTATGGACTCAGATGTTAGCTGCTTTCCATGGCTTGTAGGTCTGATGTAAGTCCCCACACAATTAGTTAGGGGCCAAGGCCATAGGATGGGGCATTACCAGCTGTGTGTGTGGGAGCTCCTACCGCTTCTGTGCCATCAGGGACCTTCAAAGGGAAAATTTGCCTCAGAAAGATGGCCATGGATGTGGCAGAAATACTGATTTCTTATCTAGGACAAGTTTCCTGGAAAGGAAGTAAACATATAGGTATTAGGGGAAGGGCTTGCCAAAATTTATATATTTAAGATTTAATATGCAGAAGTTTGGCTGTTTTTGTTTGTTTTTGTTTGTTCGTTTTTTAAGGAGCTACACTTGTTCCTAAACTGCCATTCTTTGTTTCAGGAGAAAGAAAAAATTAACTTCACAATTTGAAGATCAGCCTGTTTTAGTTCAAAACAAACCTCTAGTGGTCTATTAAAGATTTAGTAAATTTTGAGTTTCAACTTTCAATATTCCCTAATGTCCTTGACTTTGCTTCTTGGTGTGTGCATATAAGAGGAAACTTAGCTGACAAGGTGTCCGGTGTATTTTGTGTGTCTCTTGTTCTCTTGATGTAGAGAGCTTGGCTGGTCTTCAGCCTATTGGAGGCCCTCAGTGCTCTGGGTGGTTCTTTATCTACCTTTACCCTTCAGCTGGACCTCTGCTTCCCACCGTCCATCTCTCAACATCTGTCTTGGGATCCCCTTAATCCTGCACTAAGGCTGTCTCCTAGCAGACCTCCTGGTCTTAAATTCTCAATTCCTTTCTTCCTTATCCAAGGGAGCTTTCCTATATTGCCACAGTCTGCTGAAGCAAGGGTGGCCTTGGCAGGCTCTCTTTGCCTAAGTGTGTCACAAAACCATTCACCTTCTGCTGCTTTGGGCAGTGATTTGCTCTTTCATAATGAAATGGGATTCAGATGTTCTTTAGATATTCCAAAACCTGAATCCCATTTTTCTCATGAGTATAGTTAATTAAGTGTATTTTTTAGATTTTGTAAAGTGAATACATAATATAGTAAATGTGAAACATCTAAAGGGGGTATATAGTAGCTGCCTAAAACTGAATGTAAATCAAATTGTGGTATATGTACATCATGGAATATTATGCAGCCTTAAAGAAAGATGGAGACTTTACCTTTTTTATGTTTACATGGGTGGAGCTGGAACATATTCTTCTTAGTAAAGTACCTCAACAATGGAAGAAAAAGTATCCAATGTACTCAGCCCTACTATGGAACTAATTTATGGCTTTCATGTGAAAGCTATAACCCAGTTATAACCTAAGAATAGGGGGAAGGGGGAAAGCGAGGGGAGGGAGGGGGGGATAGGCAGAGGGAGGGTAATTGGTGGGTCCACACCTACGGTGCATCTTACAAGGGTACATGTGAAGCTTAGTAAATGTAGAATATAAATGTCTTAACACAATAACTAAGAAAATGCCAGGAAGGCTATGTTAACCAGTGTGATAAAAATATGTCAAATGGTCTATAAAACCAGTGTATGGTGCCCCATGATTGCATTAATGTACACAGCTATGATTTAATAATAAAAAAACTGATTATTAAAGTAATCTAAGTTATCCACAACTTGGAAGCATATTTAGTTTTTAGTGTTTCTGGGGTGTCTATGTTATTCCATGGGATAATTCCATGGTCTAAGACTGAATATTATGGTTTCCAAAACATTTCATTAGGAATTTTGTTAAGCAATTATATCAATGAGCGGTATCATTTTCTGAGTATTACATTTTATGTTTATTTTTATAGTAGCTTTATGATTTTTTAAAATTTCAGAATATTAGGAGGCACACGTGTTTGTGTTTTGTTTACATACTTTAACGTTTACACAAATTGAGTCAAAGTTATGAGCGTGTCCCCTACTCAGACAGTGTGCACCATACCCAATGGGTGTGAATTTACTCATCTCCTCCTCACTCCTCTCCCCCAGCTTGATTTTCATTGAGATTTACTTACATATGTGCAATTAAGTGTTTATAGATCAGTTACTGTCTGGTATTGCGTACATGTGGTTGTTTCCCCATTCCTGTGGTGTTTCACTTAGAACAGTCATCTCTAGTTCCATCTAGGTTGTCACAAAAGATACTAGATCATTATTTGTCTTTAAGGCTGAGCAGCACTCTATAGTATGCATAGACCATGCTTTATTTATTAGTCCATGCAGGTGAGGTTATTTTTAAATGCATTGCTTTGAAGATTATCTTGGAACTATGGATTTAATTAGAGAAAAGAGTCTTAGGATATAGATTATCTTAACATAATTAACAGATTTTGTTAGAACGAGGAGACTTAGGACATACATTAGGGTTTTCCTACTTAATTTTCTCAATGAAGTAGGTAGGAAACCCTAATCTACGTTGTAATCACAGTGAAATTTGCTTTTCAAATGTAACCGTGAAAGAATATTAAAAACACTTAAGGTTCTGAGAAAAAAGAATATCTGAGAGGCAACAAGTATTCTTTTTGTTAAGACTTGTGTCAGGACAGCTGGAGGAGAACTTGACTGTTAAAAATACTAAAATGTATTTGCTTATCATTTAGGATGAAAAATATCCTCTGTTAAAGTCTTTCAACATGCTGCATTCTTTCTAGTAGGATAAACAAAGGCCAAAATTGCACAGCATGTGAGGAATTGACTTGATTTGAATGGAGCTCTATTTGCTGCCAAAAACTTATATTATTTCCACCATGCTGTTTTTTTCTTCAGGAAAGAAATTGGATAAGGTAGAAAGCATATAATTATTTATAAAAAAAAAAAATAAACTAGGTGTAGGAAAAGATACTCTAGGCTGTGTTTTAATGTTACTATATTAATGTACTAAATATTATAGAAATGTGGCTTATTTTAAGGGTGAAAAGAGTTAGAAATATAAGTACTTATGAAAATTTATCATGGAGTCTTAAAAGTCCATGTGAAACGTTCTACCTTGAAAATCATCTACTAAAGAGAGTATCAAGAGCCTTTGTAATAGGTCTCTTAATAAAGAGAATTGTGTTGTTTAGAACCAGAGCAAAGCAAGTTCTCTGCTTATATAATTTTATTTTTATTCCCTAAGGAAACATTATAATTGTGGTTTTATGTATAAAATAATATAGCTGGATATTTGCACTTGGGTGTTAGACTTAAGCTTCCTTGACTTTATTTAAAATTTGAGTTATATCATGTTTTTATTTCTTAAGTATTTAAAAATTATCCTAAAAATTTGAGAGGACCTTATTTGTTGAGTGAATATGCATATGGTTTGAAATTCTTTCTTCTGATTTATAAACTATTCTTGAAAGTTCTTACCCACATGTGTGGCTTATGTAGGTAATGACTTAATAAATGACATTACCTGTAGCACATAATTTGAATTACAGATTGTACATCTGAACTAATCACTACCAACTATGAACCCTGTTATATTTCTGATACAATAGGAAGGTTAGTCTTCATAGACAAATGAATGAGGTATTAATGATACAAAGCACAACCGCATGTCACACCAATTAGCTCTATTGGTTTTACTGCAAAGAACTAAATATCCTGGATCAATTAACGTGATGTTGAGGTTTATCTGTTTGTACCCCAAATCAATTAATCTATGTTCCTGAATCTCATCTTAGTCTGAAATGAAAGAGAAAGATTTGCATTGGATGAAGTTCTTCATGACTGACATGGTCTTTAAATCAGGACTCAATAACCTGCTTCTCAGCAGAAAGCATAAGCACTTGAGAAATAAGCAGGAATCCTGGATGAAACTAAATGTAGGGATTTTGTTGCAGTTTGGCCGGGGCTGGGTTTGAACCCACCACCCTCGGTATATGGGGCCGGCGCCCTACTCACTGAGCCACAGGCGCTGCCCAATGTAGGGATTTTATATATCACAAAATTAATGTGCCTTGAATAGTTTGAATGAGAATCGATGAGATTAAAGTTCAAATAAGCAGAACCTCATAATTTGAATAACTCAGTTGATTTTAGGAGTAACAATTAAACTTAAATCTCTTAAAATAGCAATTTTAATCTCTTTAAAAATTATAAAAGTAATAGCCTTTTTAATAAATGTTAGTGTATGTGTTTGTGTCTATTTGAAGTCAGTGTTCACTAGTAGCATCTGTGCTCAGCTGGGACTTGGCTATAGAACCTGTTGGTAGTAAAGCAGGATGCTGGAGTTTTGCCAGAAAAAAAGCAGGGTTGAACTGGTTCCTGTATGTGCCTAGATTCAAGTCTCATAAGACAGTAAAAACCTGCCAGGTCCTGGCTTTCAAAGATGGTTTAGTCATGCATGTTCACCCCATCTGTTGGATGCATAAGGGATTTCCTTCTCAGCTACAACCTCCAGCCACAAACACTGCCACGGTTTCTCCCACCCACCCGTGCTTTAATCCTTCCTTTCCTTCTGGGAGTGTGCAGGCTGTGTAAGCCAGGTGCAGCTGATGCCACTCTAGGGAAATCCTTCCACAGACATTCATTAAGGTGAGCCAGAAAGGTAGACTAATTTTTCTGTTGGTACCTGGCTTAATCTCATGATCGTTTGATTTAGTGATTTAAAAAAACTTAGTTCTATTATAAAAAATTAATACACCATTACCATTTGAACCAAAAATTTAAAGTAGCTCTGTATGGCCTTGAACTCCTCTTTATGTGTGAGCTATGTCTGAAGCTCCTTATGTTACCTAGGTAAAACTTTGCTTAGAAAAACCCCTGTTTCAAACCTCAAACTGCACAAACCAGCCACTGTAGTACAGGGATGTTTTACAGGTGTTTAGCATGAACTTTATTTTGGCCGCTGGTGGTCTTGTAGCCAATGTATAATTAAATATATATTTTTGATGTACCCAAACTCGAAAAAGAGCAAGATAAAGAAAGAAAAGGGCGACCTTTCTAACCAGTGGTTTATAGTTTCAGATATATTCTAATGGGAACTTAAGAGCCATATAAGTAATTATTGTTCTTATTTTCTTTCACACAGATTTATGACAAATACCAAGATTTGTATACTGTGGAACCAAATAACGCACGTCAGCTGGTGGAAATTGCAGCCAGGGATATTGAGAAACTGCTAAGCAACAGATCCAAAGCCCTAGTGGTGAGTTTAAATTGGATCTGCTCATTTTATTATTTTTTATTATTTATCTATTACTCATTTTTCATGCTTTATTTGGAGAGTTTTGTTGGTATGCTTTCTTTTATTAGTAACTGTGTTCATCTAATGTGTAATTCATAAGATAGCATGTTATTCATGAGATACCAATGGTTTCACTGTGAACCCAAAATAATCAGCTTATTTCTGATTATTAGCTTGTTATTACTATTATGATATACTTGTTATATTACTATTATCTTTATATATAATATATTTATATTATATGTACAATATATATCATATTATATAATATATTATAATTACATATTATTTTTATGTATTCTTATATATCATATATTGTATAATAGATATTATAATTATATATCATTATCTTTGTATATTCTTATATATAATATATATAGTTTAATTAATATAGTATAATATATACTTGTTATATTATTATAGTATAATAATATACTTGTTATATTACTTTTACCTTTTTATAATGCATATTTAATTGACATATATGTATATTGATCCATATGTGCATCGTGATACATAATAATAAAACGAACATGTTTAAATCCGTCATGTAACATATAAAACCACAAACCGTTATCAGCACCTTTAAAGCATGGTGCTCTCTTGCCCATCACCCTGCCTCTGCCAGAGATGGCTATTAAGCTAGACGTTAATCTTTTTTTTAACTTTTGAAAAATAGTTGTACCTCACACAAATGCTATGCTAAAGAAGAAATGTTTTAGTTTTCTTGCTTTACATCTTTATTAAATTCATATCTGGTACTTGCTTTTCTCCATCAACATTATTGTATATGATTTATCTGTAAGTTTGCCCTTAGGTTTAATCAATTTTATTCACGGTTGAGTATTATTTTATGAGGCTGTATCTCAATTTGTTCATTTATTCTCACTGGGTAAGTTATGATTTGGATTGTTTCCAGATGGATGTATGAATAGTGCTGCCAAATCTTCTCGAACAAGTCTCTTGGCACAATGTGCAAGAATATCTGTGGGAAGAATGCAGGAGAGTAGAAACGCTAGGTTGTAGGCTCTTCCCAAAGTCAGTGTTGCAAAAAGTATGACAATTTTTTTTCATGATGATCGTATAAAATTAGATCTCCTAGTTATAAATGTGCCCCCCTTGGCCTCTATCCTGGTAAGCATGTGGAAATGTCAGACTTCTTAATTATGGGAGATGAAATGGGTATAAAATGGTATTTTCTGTGTATTACTAATGAGAAAGACATCTCACTGTGGATTCATATGCCATTCTTGTTTGCTCTTCAGCAATGTTTTTTGGCACATTTTAATTGATTTTAGGTTATATATTCTTAATGGTAATTTATTTTTACTTGTTATATACATGATGTAAATACCTCTTTACAGTTTGTACATTGTCCATTGTATTTATAGTGATTTTGATGAAATAAGGTCTTAATTTTAATGTAGTTAAAGTCAACTTTTTAAAAAGTAGCATTTTGCGTTTTTTTTTTGTTGTTGTTGTTATTGTTGTTAAGGAATCCTTCCCTACCCGCGGTTACACACATGATTTTAAAATTTATTTCATTCTATATGGTTCTAAGTTTTGTCTTTCACGTTTATGTTCTTAGTCCACTTATGAGTGATATTAGCATATGAGTTTGGGCTGCAATTAAAAACTAATTTTTTGGCAACAGTTTTCCTAGGGTATTTGTTAAACAGTTGCCTTCCACCAGGGAGCTCTGATTGTCAAGCTAGCTATCTGGTAATCTCACAATATATTCTTTGGAAGGATCTTCAATTTTCTTGAACTTCCACTTCTTTTCTAAATTTTAGATTCGGCATGTTATTATTTAGCAAGATCTGTACTGGGATCTTTCTTTTCCTTCCTTCCTTCCTTCCTTCCTTCCTTCCTTCCCTCCCTCCCTCCCTCCCTCCTTCCTTCCTTCCTTCCTTCTTTCTTTTCTTTGACAGAGTCTCACCTTATCACTCACCCTTGATAGAGTGCTGTAGTGTCACAGCTCACAGCAACCTCCAACTCATGGGCTTAGGTGATTCTCTTGCCTCATCCTCCCTAGTAGCTGGGACTACAGGTGCCCACCACAATGCCCGGCTATTTTTTGTTGCATGTTGGCCGGGGCTGGGTTCGAACCCGCCGCCCTCGGTATATGGGGCTGGCGCCCTACCCACTGAGCCACAGGCACTGCCCCTGTACTGGATTTTGATTGATATTAAATTTATGTAGACCAAATTAAGAAAAATTGAGATCTCTTATATTTTGTCTGTTTATAAACAGGATCTTCCATTTAGCACCTGTTTTATATTTAATAAGCTTTTAAGGTTCTTTCATAAAGTTCTTCCACATCAGGATGTGATGCCTGAGCTTCAGCTCAGCCCCTTTTGCTCTGTAGATCTCAGCACCATTACAGGTATTGTCCCAGAGACAACTCTCTAAATTTTGTATATTTAATGCTCACAGTTTGGACTTTTAGTTTACAGTAGCTTATGTTTATCTTGACCCTCAGACATTTTCCTGGCTTTTATAAATGTGAATCTTTATATTTTTCTTAAAGTACCCAAGGTCTTGTAATGTAGCAGGAGTGTCTGTTGGAATATTTGGTATGCCATATTGCTAGAAGTTAAACGTTTAGTTTTTAAGACATGAATAATTGAATAATTCATAGACAAACTCTCATTAATAGAAAATTCAAAGCATTATTGTCTTCAAGTTTGGAGATATAAATACTATTTTTAAACATTAAGAGATGTAAACGTTTGCTATAAAAATGTATGTAATAAAAAGTAAAGCACTTTTTAATAAAGTGAGTCATAGTCTGGTGACATCTGCAAGTGATTCTATTTATATAGATTTTTGTCAGCTTAAGTTGTACTCCACATGTAGAAAGCATGTAATCTGGACAAAGTCCCTGTAAAAAGGCTGCAGAATGAAATAGCATGTATCTTATCTTAATTGGATAAAAATAGGAGCCTTTTAAGACTTCTTTCTTATGTATCATTTGGAATTATAGCTCAAAACACCTGGTGCATTATTGGAGTCCTGTGCAGGATCCATGAAGAGGCATCATAAAGAGCTTCATGGTGGAATATGGAAGGCACAGTGGCTAATTAAATGTAAAATTAGTTAGATTTTATTTCAGGGACAAAGATTCATGTTTGTTTTCAAACTAAATTCTTTGCTTCACTTGTTTGATTCCACAAAAATAGACATTATTATTTAAAAGAGAAATATTTTGAGGCTAATTAAAAAACAGGTGCTCTGTTGTATTATGAGAAGATGCAAGATGGATTTATTAACTTGTATTTTTTTATGAGCTTATATTCAGAAAGACATCTCAGTTTTAAAAGTTTTAATCTATCTGTGTGGGGTACTAATGTAATTTTATAGGTAAATACAGTGGGGAAAAATCATGAATAGATAAGTCTACTGTAGATGATAAAATTTAATACCAGTTAGACCTTATTGAGTGCTTACTAAGTACCATCATCTAATTATTTCTCACAATAATAGTGTAGTCTAGACACCATTATTAGTCTCATTTTTCACCAAGGAAACTAAAACTTTGAGGGTATATGAAACTTGCCCACGGAGATGTTTCTAATAAGTAATGTATGCCAGTGTTCTCAAACTTTAATATGTGTACAAATAACCCATGGCTCTTATTAAAATGCAAATTTTTATTCAGTAGATCGGGCCAGAAATACATTTTTATAAGCTTAAAGGTGATGTTCATACTGCTGGAACAAAGATCATACTTTGAGCAGGAATGTAAGAAGATTCAAATTCAGGTGTGTCTGACTTTAAGATCTGCATTCTTAACCAATTACACAAATGTATCCTTTGGCCTGAAGAAGTGTATTATTGTAACCAGCAGGAAGTGGTGGCTGGGTAGTATCTTAACAAACTACTCTTCATTTCATACTGATTAAGAAATATATGTTCCACATAATAGAATATTCTGCAAAGCTAATAATTTTTCAGTGAATCCTGTATTGATTAACCATTTTCAAAAGAATGATTCAGTAAAACAATATATGACATTGAAACAATTTTCATTTTTATGTGTTTGAAAATTTTACAACCTTTATTATCCCTCAGTGTCAAAGTTACAACCTAAGATACCTTTGAAAATACAGATGTAAAAACTGTGAAAGAATAGTGAATTGAACTACTTTTTTCTTAACCTAGATTTTTCTTAGTGAAATTATTGCTTTTCAGCATCTGCAATAACTGCTATTATCATTGTTGTAGTGCACACATGCGCACAGATTTTATGCATTTTAACGTTTTTAATCCCATTGTTTGTAGCCTGTTCATTAGAAACTCAGATGTAACTTTTTTTTATTGTTTTATGTTTTAGCTTGCGTTTGTTTATATGTTTGACTCTCAACTATCCCACAATATTTTCCTTTTTCAGTTTCAGCATTTATTTTGACCTTTTATATATACTCATTTTGTGTTATGGTCTTTTGATTTGCTCCATCAGCTTGCCTTAGGAAGAGCTCAAAGAGAAATCGATACAAAAAAAATTTCAGTTGCAATCTCTTTGATAGCAAAACAGACTTTGTACTTTATTAATTGTGGTTTTTGTTTTCACTGGAGTAAGGGGTAAGGGTGGCTTCATGAAATCATGTTTTGATTCTGATGATTCATGTGTGTTAGGGCCTTATAAACATTCTATGAAGTAGACACATTAGACCTTTATTCATTCTTATTTTCTAAAGGAAACTCAGAGGATCAATGTTCTTGCCCCAAATTGTATAGACAGCACAAGGTGGTGGCAGAATTCAATTGTAGAACTTCTATCTATAATCCCAGTTTTTTTTTTTACTGTCTCTAATTCCATATTAATAATTTGAACCATTTTATTTCCAAGGTATGTCTGCTCAAGGATGATTTTTCTGACGTTTGCTACATCCATGTCTTAGAAACTGGCTCCCTAGGATGATTGTCTTGCTAATGTCGTTGGATTATTCTTAATTAATCTCAAATCAAACAATGTTTAGAAACAAAAAAGAAACAATCATTTATCATTGTTGTTAACATTAATTTCGGTCTGAGCCAGGCTGAAATTTCTGCAAGTGTTAATGATCAATTTATGGGAGAAAGCTTTTCAACAAAACAATTCAATCACCAGTGGTGCCTCCTGAGAGATGGAGGTAAATGAAATCAGTGGTCTCATTGTTCACCAACGAGCCCAGGCAAGGGGATCTGCTCAGTAAATGAGGGTCTCTAGGCATTTTGCTCAAAGGAAATAGAATCAAGGTTATAATAAACAAATTTTTCTAGTGACACTTTCCAATTATGGCATATTTTGTTTCCCTCTGGTTGTCCCGGTAACTTTAATTAAAGCTGCTCCAATCTATTATGTGGCTTTAAATACTGTAATATGCTCCAATTCTTAATTCAACCTTGATATTGAGCTGACGGTTAGATAATGAAAAGAGGAAAATGACAAATGTTTTCAAATGATTATTAAAGTAGCTCCTCCCCTTCTGGACTAGATTATTGTTATTTAACCAAATAGTTGATTTATATTTTTTTAAATGTGAGACCACTAGTTCTCTATCATTTATATTTATCAGCAGTGCCAATAAAATGTGTTAAAACCACAGATTTCTGATCTTTTTTTTTGCCCTAGGGATTTTAACTCAAAAATATAGAAAGAAAAAAAAAAAATAGGGCAAAGAAGCGAGAAAGGGATCCAAGGAAGAATTTTGAAATGGTTTAGACACTTAAAGTAGAATTAAAAATTTATTGCATTCGACCATTAGGAGTTATTTATTTACTTTTGTGAGAATGGATTCGGTAAAATGCATTGGGACAGAGAAAAGACTATAATATTACAGACTGCCTGGAAAGTGAGCCACTGGCAAGAACTTTAGATTGTCATGAAGTTTTGTAAGAGAAATGTGGAATGTACTAAAGACTTTGTTTTTCTTTTTTGTTTGTTTTTGAGAATGGAGGACATAGCAGCATACTCAAAGCTAGAAAGAAGGAATCTTCCCTTATTTGAAAATAAGAAAAAAAAGTCTGAATGTTGAAGGATGATTAAAGAAAAGGCAGGCAGAGAAGATGAGAGTTATGTAATCTGTCTTCAAAAAGATGGTAGGATGGTAGGTTGGGAAAGAAGGGATATTATTGAATATAAATAAAGACAATTGATTTTGTGGGGGGTGGGAATTTGAAAATCACACTGGATGACCACTTTTCTCTGAGTAAGTAGAGGTGATTTTATGTGCACACATTGGTGCAGATTTAGGAGAACTAAGGAAGAGATGGTAAAAAGAGTCTATGGGGGGGGTGAGTAAAAGGACTGACAAATAAAATCTATGGCCTTCCTAACACCGAGAAAAAGCAGAAGATAGGAACTATCCTTGAGCTACTTGTGAATTTCGAAGAGCTCTCTGAAAATTCTCTGTGAGTGTGTGTGTGTATCTTGAACATTCGTCTACAATCTATGTGGAGAGTATAAACTTATCCAGCTTGAAGAGAGCAAGAGAAAAACTCCTTGGGGAAAAAAAGTGTAAAATATTATGTTGTTTTCTTTCTCCCAGGAGAAAAGCGTGCTTACCCTTCTCTTTAATCTTAGTGTAAATGTCTTTGAGAAGATTACTCAGCACAAATACATGTCCCTTTGAATCTGAATGGTAAAACAATCCACTATTTGTTTCTCAAAGTTGAGATTACTTTTATTTTTTTGGATTGTAGCAACCGCCTGCCTGTGGTTGCTACAAGTGAAGGGCTAAGGCCCTGGAGGCGGAGCAATGAGAGGGACATTGCGGGGCATGAAGTTACACACAAAACAGGGCAGAAGTGCACCTTGTGGGATGGAGCAGGTCCATCTACCAAGGGTAAAAACAGTTCTGCAGTAAGGGGGTAGAAATACACTTTTAGATGGGAGCTGAGGGCCTGGGGTGTGGATGACGGGCAGAAGCGTGGTCATTGCAGTTGGATATCCAGATATATCTAAACAACCCTGGAAAGTACCACGGAGAGGAATCAGTCAGTGCTGAACATCCACCCGTCCTGGAGGTACCCACACATGTGGCAGTCAAGGGACAGCCTTGCACTGTCCTCTTTCTCACAGTGCCCTCACTGTAATGACGCCATGGAGGCTGGGATTGGGCTCAGAATGGGATTGAGAGGAGAAGCTCAGACAGTGAACTTGAAAGTCTACCATATGCCCCACCTGAGGTTTCTATCTGAAGTAGTGCTAGTTTGTTCCTGGGATTTTATTTTATTTTATTTTTTATTTTTTCTTGGCTGGGGCTGGTTTTGAACCTGCCACCTTCAGCATATGGGACCAGCGCCCTACTCCTTTGAGCCACAGGCGCTACCCGTGTTCCTGGGATTTTAAATGAATTTTATACTCAGCTTAGATTTTTGATTGTTCATCTAGATCAGTTATGTAATTGATTGAGGTTGGTTATAGTAATAGAACTCTTATCTACAATGATAAATAGAACAGTTATGAAACAGCATTTTAATTTTTATAACATTTTGTTCTTATTAATATATTATTTAAAGGTTAGCAGTGAAGAATTTTTAAACAGTACTTTCTCTTGTGAATGGCTCAGTCCTAGAGAGAGTATGTTCTCCCTCCCTCATTCCATGAAGTGGTGTCAGCACTAAATGGCTTTTTGAACAAAGATACTTTTGAAAGAAAGGGCAGTTGTCAATTATATATACTTTTAAGATAGAAAGTGTGATTAATGTTATGGTGCTTAATTCTTCAATAGAAGGCTCAGACAAGGAAAGGCTCGGGGTAATAATGATAGTCTCTTTTTCCTAAAAGAAATCACCTTTGGAAATGTGATTTTTACAGTCTTGTGTTGGCTGTAGTATCATAAAATAATAATATTTAAAGTTTCAACAAGAGCATTACTGTGTTGATAGTCTGACAAAGACCATGTATGTTCTGATAACACAGCAGTTGCAAAAACGAGGAAAAAAGTGTCGGGGATGTTGATTAATTTGAGGAAAAGTGAAAAGTAGGTAAAATGACTTGCAAAACTTATGCAGGCAGAAATGACTTAATTTGTGGGGCCTAGTACAAAATATAAATGTGAGGCCCTATTTAAAGAATTATTAAGAGTTTCAAAGTGGCAGCAGCAGAGAATTATACCAAGCATGGAGTCCTTCTGTGTGGGGGGGCCCTGAGTGACTGTACAGGTCTCAAATCTGTGAAGCTCACTGGTCCTGCACACAGCCAGTTAGAGGCAGAGCTGGACCTGGGGCTTGGAATTCTTAGCTACTGTGCTCTTTCTAGGATGACAGTCACTGAACTTTACCTGGTGACTTGAGAATCTATGAATCTATGATGATTGTTGAAATGTAATTCTAAGTGAGGCCTCCTCCATCCAAAAAAAAAAAATGTATATATATGTCATTTTACTTCTGTCTTTACAAACTAGCTGACTTGTCTCAACGGAAATTCTCTGATCTGAACATGCTAGTTAACAGCATTTTAGGTAAAATTAAATACAGCGAAACAGCGTTAATCCAAGGCTACCCTGCTTGATTCACATAATGGAATCTTTAAATAAAACTTCATAGCATCCCATAAATTCAAAGACAACCTGATCAAGTAGTGGTGTCTGCCAACATTAAATACTGCTTGGCCATTTATAGAGTTGAACTTCAAATGGTATTCTGATTCCTGATTGTTAGATTCAGAATCAGAATCAGATTCTGATTCTGAATCTTAACTTCACTTTGTCAATTTGTTGATGTTTCCCTTTTGTTCATTAACTCTTTATTATCTTCCCCCGGAATTATATACACTCTACACTTTCCTCTGTGAATTCATTTGCTAACTTTTACTGAATAGCAGGAAGGCAGAAGCCCTTTGTGAGATGCCCACTACCATTCCTTTTTTTTTTTGGAGGGGGATATGTAGGAGTTATTTTGTTATTTTGACCTAATGTCCATAATTTTTCAAAGGTTGTAAAATAACAAACTGCATTTGAAAGATGTGTTGTCTGTGCTTCCTTTGAAATCCCACGACACAGTTTACCCTTAGAAAGATGGAAGACTGTTAAATTAATTGAGGTACCATAAAATCACAAATCTTTATGGAATTTTAGAAATTCAATTTTCTGGTCTTTTCATCTCAGGGCAATGGAAATCTAAACTGCCAAGGTCAGAGAGTTAGTTTTTCTTTCCTTAAATATTTTTAGTGAGTAAAGCTCTCATAATTTATTATCGAACCCCCATGTCAGGAGTACTGTCTCATGCCCTTGATCTCAGCACTTTGGGAGGCTTAGGCAGGAGGATCTCTTGAGGCCAAGAGTTTGCTACTAGCTTGAGCAACATACCAAGATCTTGTCTCTAAATAATAATACGAATGCTTATGATAGAAAAATCAGCCATGTGCTGGCCATTGCCTGTAATCCCTGCTACTCAGGAGGCTGAGGAAGGCAGATCACATGAGCCCAGGAATTTGAGGTTGTAGTGAGTTATAATGATATCACTGCACTGTACCTCGTCACCAGAGCAAGGCTGTACTGTAAGAAACAAATACGAAAATCTTCATGGTTGTTGCATAGCTTGGTTTATAAGAAATTATTCCTAATATCCATGTCCTTGTTTCATTTAAATCTGCTTTCTTTTCTGGGCCCTGTATGCGTTAACATTTGATTGGCATTCTCCTTAGAAGAATATCTCATTTTTTGTTTTTTGTGCCTGTGAGGTATGTTGGGGATTGAAAGAGTTATCATCAACTCATCATAGCTTAGTATTCATGGTAAATAATGATGGTTTTCAGTTTCTGAGCTATTGCTGTTGCCAGACATTGTGATAAATGCTTTACACACATTATCAAATTTAATCTTCAGAACAACCTCATGAGGTAGATAGATGTTATTGTGTCTGATCTTATAGTCTGTGTAATCTGCTGTTACATATTGGTGACAAAGTCATCCAACTCTTTAGGGTCAAGGAGAGGATGTTTTAAACCCAAGTATCCCTGACTTCTGTCTGCACTTTTCAGCAATGTGCTGTAGCTCTATAACTTATAATACACCTTGATTTTTTTTTAAATTTCCTATATAGATTTTATTTTCTATTTATTTTCATTTTCCATTGTCTTATGGAAATTATCAAATATTCTTCTCTAATATTCTTTAAACATAGAGGTAAGAAATGAAAGTTGTACTTTTATACAGGGTGTACTAAAGCTAAACAGCACGTAATTGCAAATTAATAATTTTCATTTGCATATAAGCCAGTTACAGTGAAAACTTTTCTCTATGGGTTGTATTTTAGTAAAAGGCGAAAGATTTATACGATCTGAAGAGAAACCAGAGTATGTGTGGGTTCTATTTTAGATGATACTAAATGTATTAGATGATTTTGATATATTATATGCTTATGTAACGAATATGCAGACATATCCTTGTTTAAATAATTTAAACAACATAAAAATGTAGAATGAGATGAAAAAATTCTCTAAGAGTCCACTACTCAGAGAAAAACTAGTACCTTTTAAAGTTCAGTAACTACTCTCTAGAATGACTATGTATGTGAATTACTAATATTTTGTGGAGATTTTTGTGTGACTAAATACTTGTAAAGTTTATTTGCTAGCTTTGTAGTATTCCATTATTTAATAGCGTATTATTTATTTAGGCAGTTTCCTATTGCCAGGCATTTAGTTTGTTTATTTTTGATATAGGTAATAGTGTTTATAGGACACCTTTATATACGCCTGGGAAAATTTTTGCTTATTAGAATTAAATCATGTAAGTGGAATGGCTGTATCAAAAGCGTATGGGACATTATTTATGTGTTTCTTTTATGTGAAGAGAAATTATTAATCTTTCCAGTAATTCCTTCTCTCCCTTTTCTTTGTTTATTTTTAAATAACAGGACTTCTGATAGACTTAGGTAGGAGAGATCAGGTTATATTTGGCTCAGTATAAGAAGTTAATTATGGTTGTGTAAGTAGGGTTTAATTTTAAATGATAGATATATTTTTAATTATTATAATAATGTCAAAAACTCATACTTTTCTCTGTAGATTAGTGCCTTTGTTGTTGGAAACATAATCAGTTCAAAATTAACAGGCTGGTTGGGGCAAACATCTGTCTTCCAGATTTATTTAAAAAAAATTCAGTCTCAGAGTTGCAGTTACTGATTACAGATACCAGCTCATATGTTCTATCTTGCATGTATTATCCCCGCCACAGGCAGCACGCCAAGATGCCACCCCGGGGATGAGTGCTTCTGCTGTCAGCAGTCCTGTATTCTAGGGCAACAGACACTGTCAAGGTCCAGTTGAGAGCAAAAAATCAAGTTGTGTCTTGACAGCTGAGACGTTAGTTACAAAAGACTGTCTGCTCCTTCTCCGGTTAATTACTCATTTAGCACCAGCTACTCCACAAATGTTGGTCTGTTGTGAACCAATCACCCCTGATGGTTTACACTGTCTTCTCTGAGAAATTTGGGGTCTTCTGACTTAAAGGTCCAATAATAAATAATTATGTACGAGAGAGTTTAGGGAGAATTTATTGCCTCTCTATATTACTGCCTACAGCATTTTCTCTCCAACACAACAACATAATGGGGATTCTTAAACAGGAGAAGAATTACATAAATCATCCAGTCTGATATTAATGTGCTCAGAACGTTTCCTTAAAACGTGAGTGTTGAAAAAGCCGTTTGCTTTCAGCTCATCGTAACAAGTTTGCACCTTGTAGAAAGGTTCGTTTTCATTCCGTGATGCAGCACACATCAGCTCACCCCCCTCTCAAATGGGCATTTTCAAATAGATGAGTAGAATGTATAATTTCTGATGTCTTTATTCGTAACTATATTTTGACTCACTAATTGAATACATTGAAATGAAATGAACCCTTACAATTCCTTAAGAGTTCTGATGTTTTTACTTTAAATATGAAAGTGCTTTAAAAATATCAAATATCTAATGAAGAACTTAAGGATAACAGTAATTACAATTTAGTAAGTGTTTATAATACACTCGACACTCTACTGAGGACTTTATTTGGATTTACTTATTTAATCCTTACAACGTATTTCCGCTCTTGGTATTAATATTATCTCCATTATAGCAATATTTGGCCTCAGGATTTGTGCTCAGATCCCTTTAATTCCCGAGCTTCTGGCTGCCCTTCCTCTCACTCTGCCTTTCACTGCTTATGGGTCAGGAGCTCTGCTGAGTGCTTTCCATGTATTACTCGTTTCCTTGCACTTTCTTACTCTCCTCCTCTCCCTCTTTAACTCCTCCTCCCTTCTCTTCCTCCTCCCCCTCCTCTTTCTACCTTTCCCCCCTTTTCTTCTTCCTCTTCTTGTTCTTACCACATGTGATAAGATGAGAAAGTATAGAATTAGGAAGTTTTAAGTGTGTTATCTGAGGTCATTAGTTCCAGATTGGTACATTTGTTTTACAATAAGAGTATTACTGTGTTATATTCTACATCAAATATACTGTACAAAAGAAGGGGTAATGTTATGGTATTTTAATTTTTATTATTTAACATTTTAATTTGAATTTGTGTAAAGGAAGAGAAGGACGTTGCAAGATTGCTGTCCCTTGTTTATGTAGATGTAGACAGAATTAGCAGCAGTGTCCCCATCTTTGTGCTTTGTTCTTTGGGAAAGGTTGGGACTATTTTCTACCCATGCTCCCACTCTCACTTCCTGTTAGGAGTGTGCTGCCTCTCTCAGAAGCTTTCCTCTTCTGACTTTTTACCTATTTATGCTGTGTTATCAGTTTTGCTGCAGGAGATCTTGCTGTCTATTGGGAAGTATGGGTTCTGAGACCTACGCTTGGCCCCAAGCCCGTACAACCCCATGGCCAGCATTCCTAGCTGGCTTCAGCCAGCCAGACTCACGCAGAGTGAGGATGGGGAGTGATCCCAAAGTGGCAAAGGGGAAGAGCAACAGAGCATGGTGTCCTCAGCATTAAGTTAGCGACTCGTGATCTTTCCTTCTGAACCCCCTCACGTCCTCCCATTCTGGATGTTTAAGGTTTGGGATGAGCAAGGCACTGTCTCTGGATGAGCAAGGCATTCCTGTGTGTATTTACACCCCTCTGGATCTTGGAAGATGAATCTGTTTCTCCCAAAGTAAGGGATGATACAGAAAGGTAGCAATTTCTCAGGTTGTTAAATGGATTATAGAAAACAGAGGGAACAGACTAGACCTCAGTAATCTGGCCTCTCTCCACCAGCCAACAGTGTTCCCTGTGCTTAGCGAACACCCTTCATTCCTTGCAAACAACCAAATGCCGTCTCACCTGTGCATGAGCCTTTGGGGTGGTCAACTTCTAGAGGTGCTACTGTGTATATATTTTATGCTGTTAATTGGTATTTCAAGACGTGAATTTTACTACCCTCTAAAGCACTGGTTGAAGACAAAATGAACAGCTAAGTCAATCAATTGCAGTTCTCTGCATAAGGTAGGCTAAATTATCTGACTCTTAATTACAAATAATGAGAAATCCAGGGCATGTATATTATTAAAAGACAAGACCTCTAACTCCATTAAAGGAAAAAGGAGAGAGGCCCGGGGAATGTGTGGGGAATGTTACCTAGCAGAGTACAAAGAACTTGGGAAAACCTTCTTAGGATTTTCATTCTTCATAAGATTTATAGATGTTTCATGTATTCACTATCATTCTTTCCCCCAAATAACTGTTTACTGGAGCTGTATAATTTTCTAAATGACGTGATCTTTTGGGAATTGTTCTTTCTTTAATTTCAGCAATGCCAAATGTCTGTTAGTCATCTGGCCAGAAAAATCCGCAGGGCTACTCAAAGTCTCTGTGCTTCCATGATCAAATTTCTCTTCTACATGGTAGTCTCAGTCCTGAGCTGACCTTTCCCACCAATCGCCCCATCACTGTTGGAAGCTAAATCAGCATATTTAGAAGCAGGAAGTGGCACCTACTGCCTGCCCTGGGAAAAGTTACTACGTTTTAGTTACGGCAAAGATTCTCTGCTGCTCGCCCTTCAGTATTTTAGGCATGCTCACTGATTTGAAACAGCATTTCTCAGCTGCAAGAAGGCACACTGAATAAATACTGGAAGGAGGACAGTTTAAAGACTTAAAAGCAGTTCCTGTCAAGGCAGGCCATACTTTTCCTCTCAGCCATACACACACAGGGGAATTATCCCTATGATCTGCCTGTATTTTATTGCCACACAAGTAGGCGTCGGTTACAGAGGAAGTAGGCTGTGTACATTTTTGTTGTATTTGTGTGACAATAGTAATTTCCACTTCTCCACTTAGTGACAGCATTTGAAAAGAAAAACAATGTATGTGTTTGAAGAAGCAGTGAGTCTCCAAAGACTTCTAGGCTCTCTGGGAAGTTTACATAAATGCAGAATTGTATGTGTGGTACAGCTAATGTTTACAAGTTGGATAATATTCGGTTAGCACTAACCAATGAAAGACTGGGGTCCACCTAACATGCCCTTGATGACATTTGTATACTTTTCTCTGATTTGCTTTATAGTGTTGAGAGCATATTCCTGCATCAGCTATTTTGATTTACATATTAACTACTGCCTCAATTGCTTTTGTTTTCTTTTGTGTTCACATATAATATCACTCTATTACATTTGGCTCTCATTATCAGAGAGGGAAAAAACATATTGATGTGTCTTTAATGAACTGGAATGTTCTCTGTGAGAAGTTGGGGGTGGTAGATATAGGAGAATCTGAGTTAGAAAGGGTCAGAATATTTGATATTATATTTTTCAGTTTTAATAAGAAAGGAAAGAGTTAGGTTAATATTTTAAAAGCCAATTTGTAATGAAAGGAAATAATTGAGTTCTGAAGGACAGGCACCCAAACAGAGACAGGCAGTGATCATGAGTTACTCTCCTTGAGGAACAACTCTTCCCTGTCAGGGATTATAATAGTGTGTTGAATATTGTTAAAAGTTATTTTAAATTCTTTAATTAAATAGTTACTATATAAAATCATTAAAACAACCTTATTTATTATGTGTCCTTTAATTAATTCTTCCTGGTTCTTTTCAAATTTATAAATACAGATTTTAAAACATAAGCAAACTTGTTTGTCAGGTATTATGTATTAGATTTTTGCCTTTTGAGAGGAATTTTTTGTTGTTGATGGGAATGTTTTGGTTCCTGGTATTCCCACACTACAAAGCAAATACAGTGTCACTGATCTAAGGAATTACATAAAATTTCTACATGATATTCACAAAAATGTGACCAATGATTAACTAAAACTTCTTAAGGGAAACAAGAATAAAGTTGCACTTTGATTACTTATACTATTTGTGGACATTAGTTGGTTTATATTCTATGTGGAATTAGATGTATGGGAAAATATAATGATGATTATCTTATCTCTTATTCAGGATTTGATTTTTTAGAATCTCACTTCATGTTATTGATGTTATCACTGGGTACATTTTATATTGAATTTCACAGGTGAATTTTTAAAAGTTCACCCTGTGTTTTAGTATTATCTCACCTGATTTTTATTTTTCTGGCATATCTTTCCCTTTATTTTATAATGTATTTAACCATTCTTTTGTTGTTTTATTTTTCCCACCAGTATGTAGTTTTAAACTTTTGATCCGCTACAGTAATTTCTGTCTTTCAATGTGGGAATTCAATCCACTGATATTTAGTTGAATGACAGAAAATCTTGATTTTATTTCTTTTTTTCATTGAGAATTGTTTTTACAAAATTGCAACATATTTCTTCTTCTTTTTTTTTATTTTTCTTTCTTTCTTTTTCTTCTTTTTCTTCTGATCAAATTGTTTTTCTTTCCATTATCCGCCATGGTAATTTGGAAGTTCTGTCTTGAACTCTTTCATGATTTCTTTCTTTCCCCTGTTCTTTCAATGACCCTGTATTTAAACAAGGTGTTGGGTATTCGGACGTCAGGTCCCTATGTCCCCAGGTTCTTGGTCCCCAGTCCTGAAGAATGGTTACTGGAACCTAGTTGACGGAGTAAATGAGCAGAGCAAGCAGGTGCAATTAGGCCAAATCCCAGTGTTTACTAAGGGCGTAGTGTATCACCCCTGACACCACACACACACACACACACACACACACACACACTCTTGATCATTTTTATGATCCAGTTGAGGACAAATTGGTGAAACAACCTTCTTGGCTGTTTGAGGTCAGAATAAAATCTCTCTAGGGACTAGGTACAACTTGAAGTAAGGATAGGAGCGACAGATGTATGTAAACTCTTCTTGGATCTTCTACTTTTCCTTCTTTATACCGGATTTCCATATAAGTTGTAGAACACATTATGCCCCTTTGTGGAAAGGAGACCCGTAGAATTCTTTCCCATTGGATTTTGTTACAGGCTGAATTGTGTCCCTTTTCCCTCCCTTACCCAGCTTATATCTTGGACTCCTAACTGCTAGTATCTCAGAACTTGGAAATAGGGTCTTTAAGGAGGCAATTAAGTTAAACTGAAGCCTTTAGGGTGGGTCCTCATCCAGGATGACTGGTGGTCTTTGAAGCAGAGAAGGTTATGATAGAGACACACAGGGCTAACCCACGTGGAGACACAGGGCTAAACCAAGGAAAGAGCTCAGAGGAGCTAATCCCGCTGACAAGTTTACCCTAATTTCTAACTTCCAGAATTGTGAAAAATAAATTTCTATTGTTTACGCCACCTAACAATTTCTGTTGTTTACATGTAATATTTGGTTACAGCAATCCTTAGCAAACTAATAAAGATCCCAGTAGAAGCAGTGCCCAGAAGTTCTAGTAGGCGATTTATTCAGAGAAGCAAACATTCGGTTGACTGAGGAGAAGCAGCTTGCAAGAAAATCGGACCAGAGGGAAGGGAGAGAGAGTTAGATTTCTACCCTCCCAGAATCTCCTCCCACCAAGTGAAGTTTTGTTCATCAAATGGCAAAATGTAGCACTCTGGTATACGGAGACAGGTGGATTGCCTGAGCTCACAAGTTCGAGACCAGCCTGAGCCAGAGCAAGACTTCCTCTCTAAAAGTAGCTAGGCATTGTGGCAGGCACCTGTAGTCCCAGCTACTTGGGAGGCTGGGGCAAGAGAATTGCTTGAGCCTACACATTTGAGGTTGCTGTGAGCTATGATGCCAGAGTACTCTACCAAGGGTGACAAAGTGAGACTGTCTCAAAAAAAAAAAAAAAAAAAAAAGCAAAATGGCACCTGGTCATTATTCTTCACTCCAAATATTGAAGAATACCCAGAATGTAAACTTTTAAAAAAATTTTTCTTAAGCAAAGCATAACAATATGTATTTGGAGGTATGTAAATTAGACAAAATTCCATACATGGCATTAATCGGTAGGAAAGCATTACTTATAGGTAAATATAGAAAAAAATCCAAGTCTAAAAATTTTAACTTTCAGTATCTGTGATAAAATTTCAATGTCTGTTATAAAATTTCCTTAATATGACAAACCATAAATTTCTATTCAAATATATCTGTGAACTATCTTTTCTTTTCCATTGATTATCCACTGCTAAACATATTACCTAAGAAGATTATACACTTAAAATTTAGAGTAGGGAGGACAAAGCTATTTCTCCAATTTTTTTTTCCACATTGGACTGTGATGTGGGATGTTGACAGGCTGCTCAAGCCGTTGTTAGCAGCAGTTATATTTGCTTTGAATTATTGCATTATCATTGGGATAATGATGGCTAGGTTTATCTCATGCATTTCTGGACCACATTAAGATGGCATTATTACTGGTGCTAGGGTGATCACACCATTTTTGAGTTAAGAGAGGAGGGGTGCTCTTTAATGATCACATATTAAAATTGATAGATACTTATTTTTTACCCAGCTATCAGTCAAGTAAATTAACAAAGGTTCTAAAATTTTTTAATGTAAAGGTTGATACACAAAGATAGAGTGATATTTTCTCAGGAGTTGTAAGAATGCTAAGCTCACACCTTACTCACGTTGTATTTTCACATATGTTGGTATTTACTACAGTTATTGGGTGAGCTGACTACAGAAAGATAAGAATGCCGTTTGGGTCAAACATCTCATTATCCTGGTATTTGGAAGAATTGGATAAGAACAATATTTTCTGACTTTCTCACATTCCTTAATGACCAGCACACACAGCTGACGAGAAGAATACATGCCTTTAGCATTTGGAACATAGGAACGGTTCCGTTCATAAGTGTCCGTTGAAAATTAATGAAGACAATCTAACTTTATTTTTTCTTCAGTTTCCAACTGAGCTAAGACAGCAAGTATACTATGTATCAAATATAGAAAAAATAAAATAAAATTAAGCGAACCAAAGTTTTTACCTGACTCTCCTGGCAACCTTTGATTTGATATTCAGATATAAAAGAAATGCGAACATTGCCAAGATTGAAAAGGTAAATGGCATAAGCATTATTTATCCATGTGATTCTTATAGAAAGGTGTTTGTTGTTCCATAGAAGCATGGATATAAATAAGAATAGGCCAAAATATGTATACTATAGTAGTTTGCCTTAAAAAAGTACATGTATGTATTTATGTATACATATACACACATATGCACACACAATTGGTAGAAAGTGCTGAGATGATATGTTTTATTTTTAATTTAGTAATTTTAAAGTAATATTTTAAATTATAACGTATACATGTTCAATGTAGGAAATGTGAGAATGAAAAAAATACTTTAAGATCTGTTACCTAGATACATATGTAAAACCATGACTTATATTTTTGATGTATGTTGTAGGGGGCAAGGGAAAACTTTTTTCCCCCTCTGAAGAACTGCTGAAAATCTACTGACAAAAAAGCAGATTATTGGGAGAAAAAGCATACAAAATTCATTAACGTGCTTACATATGCACTAGAATCATTCAAAATGTGAAAATTCACAGGAAGATGGGTGATGCTTGTGTATAATCTTGAAAGAATAGGGTTTGGACCATGGCAAGACGGATTATGAGAGAGAGAGGGAATGGGATGGGCTAAGACAGTCTTGTTATATAGATGAAATCTCACAGGTAGCAGCTCTGAGAAAGAATAGATAGTATCCTGTGGTTGGGCTAAAATTTCCTAGATCTTCAGATGAGGGTAAGGGCCTCAGAGAGATGCAAGGTAGATGCATATGTCCTCCACAAAAGGGCAGCTTTTGGGGACTATTGCTGTGCGCAGGCCCTCTGAATAACGGTCTCAACTATGTGAAAGTAGTATAGTTGCAGACGCAATAGTTTTGGTTTCCTCTAGTCTCCTAATTGAAACTTTATTTTGAGAATGTTTCATATATCACACTAGGAATGATAGCTATGTAGAGATTTGGGTTAGAGGTTGTGAGGTTAGAGATTAGCAAAGGGGAAAGAAAAACAAAAACAAAAACATAGATTGGAATAACAGCTCGTATCTTCTTGAATCAGTCTCTTAGTGTCAAGAGAAGGTCAGCTGAGTTAAACGGTTGTGTCTCTTTGCGGGCGATGGCATGCGGACAGCGTCTCAAAGCTAAGACTCTACATATGGTGTAGTTAAATTGATCTTTAATAAGAGGCATTTCTATGGAAACAGATTAAAGAAAAAACAAAAAGGTTAATGTCTGGAGAAGTCTATAAACTAGTTTTTCTAGAATCTGAAGCATCTTTGGTTGGAGTGGGCAGGCAGTGACGATCTGGCAGATGTTCCAGATTGTAGTTTGAGTTGGGTATTCTAGTCAAGTTTCTGAGTTCCTTATATATCAAAAGGCACGAAGGCTGTTTATATACAAGTTGCTGTAGTGATTTCTCCCTAGGTTTATGTAAAATTGTCTAGCTTTTATAGGTAGGGCTTAAAGAAAGTATATTTTTAATTTCTACTGATTTCAAGTCAGGAGGGTAGGAAAAAAATTGGAAACACTAGACTAGAGAGTCACAGCAAAGTACTGGAGAGAACTAAAATTTTAGGATTCAGTCCAGATTGTAGGTAAATAATAAAATCTCCAAAATGAGGAAAAAAGAAAAACTCAATGAGATAATAACAGATATACTATAGGTTTTCCTCTGAAACATAATTTTCTTTTTTGCTTCTCTGGTCTCCTGTTTCTACCAAAGATATGTCATACTAAGACCAATTTATTTATAAAATAATTTTTTTTGTCTTATTATACATGGATTGATTATTTGCATGAAGTGCAGCAAGGATAGCAATCATCCATATATGCTATTTTTAAATTGACGTTGCTGGACTGTTTTCATAAGGAATTTTGGATTAGACTTTTTAAAATCTGTTGAGACTTAGGAGCCAAGTCAAAGATTGCCTCTAATACCTGTATGAATTGAGTGAATTTCTCTCTTCTTTATGTCCTCCAAATAGTTTCCTGGGCTTGTCAGAAAGTGATAGTCTTGACTTACTGCAGAGGCAGGAGCCTTATAAGGGAATCACGTAGACAATATGCCAGGCCAGTCTTCTTTTAAGTCTGTGGGCGTTACAAAGTTAAATAGTCCTTCAAAGGCTTGACCAGGACTAATAGGCAAACAGCAGTAAAGTAACCAATTGTCTTGGTACAAAACAAAACAGAATCTTATTGAACTTGCAATATAGTATGGCAACTTGTATGGCAATATAGTTATTGCAAATAACTATATTGCCATACAATAAATATATTCATGAATAGTTTTTGAATTCTGAAGGGATCAAGTAGAGAGAAAGGTAGATTTTTCAATTTTGCTTATAAACGTGTATAGTACCCAACTGCTGTAAACTATAAATAGGTTAAAAGGAAAAAAATATGATTCTGGAAAACAAATTGTAAGAAGAAATAGCAACATTACAGACAAAAATGTAATAAAAATCATTTTAGTTCTCCATCACTTTAGTTCTATTGAATTCTTCCTCCTCTTGAAGTTAGGTTAATAAACTTATAAATCCAGTTTTTCCTACTGACTTTTTGAAATTTTTATCCAGTGCAAAGTATGATCTAAACATTTTTAGAAATCTACATTAAGGAGTATCTGCTTTAGTCTTTTACGTGAACTTTTTTGAAGAGTCCCTACTTTAGGATTTGGAATGAACTTTTAGGAAAAACAAAACAAAACACTGACATAAAACAATTTACAGTACTGTGGTCAACAAGACTAGAAATGGTTATGGTTATAAAGATGGAACTGACAAGAAAGCTTAGTTTTGTTTTTTTTTTTCTATGTTATCTCATTTTGGAACACATTAATAACATATTTATACATTTATATCTCAAAGAAGGCTAAACATCATTTCTTTTCTTAACATTCAATAATTATTTATATGATAGGCACTATGCTAATTGCATTGTTAGTACTATCTCTTCCACCAAACACCATTTCTTATTTAATGATGTTTCTTGTATAATTTAACATATAAAATAAACCTGTTTATTATCTTTCTTTTGGATGTTTCACAATTCTCTACAACATTTCAAAGTTAGCTTGAGGTTAAAAAAAGACATGATTTAGAATTTAAAATATGATTTTTGGAAGCCTGCCAAATGTATCAAAAGTTTAAAACACTTCCTCAAACTAGGATCACAGGTCACGGTGATATAATAGTCATTAATTTAGCCAAATTGATAATTGAAAGATTTTAAGAAGCAGAAAATTTTATTCTTTTTTTTTTAAGAGGAGAGACACAGTTTTCCAATTATTTGAAAGACCTAATAAAGATCACGTGGGACACAGAGAATCACTTTCTCTCTTTTCTTCTCGTAGTTTACTCAAAAAACAAACCAAAGTCTTATATGAAAATCCTAATCAAAAGAGAAAGTCAAATTATAGCCTTCCATTTTTATATTAAGGTTCAATTAAAAACCCTTATGTTAAATTTAATTTTTGTTAGTATAACCATAAGTGATTTTGAAATTCTCATTCTCCCCTAACTTTCTATATCCATTCAGTTTTATTTGTATTATTTTCTCCTTAATTTTGAAACAATCTTTAAATAACCTCCATGTTAGAAAAAATTTTCTCAGTAAACACACATCTACATTCCTCTGTTCATAAATTTCCTCACCGATATATATCTTTCTTTTCTTATATATTTTGCATATATAGTTACTTCTATGACTTTTGCAGTTTTAATTATATTAATTTTAATTTTAACTCTTATAACTCTTATTTTTAGTGAAAACCTGGAAAGTAATTTTGAACTGTTTTATATCAATCTTTACAGAAGAAAACCATTTTGTAATTATTAGGTTGTTTCAAAAGTTTTGTCTGTTTTAATGTCATGTGTTTCTGTAGCTCCATATCTCAATAAATATTTATTCTACTGTGTCGTGGTATATACTGATCGATGGAGAATTTTGTACTCTATACATTGATGCTGTTCATTTTTTTCTACTTTTAATTTTTTTATTCTTTTCGGCCTATTACTATATGATGTCATTAAG
>CAUYPK010001233.1:0-15498 GCA_963574355.1 Loris lydekkerianus
GAGGGAGGGTGATTGGTGGGATTACACCTGTGGTGCATCTTACAAGGGTATATGTGAAACTTAGTAAATGTAGAATGTAAATGTCTTAACACAATAACTAAGAAAATGCCAGGAAGGCTATGTTAACCAGTATGATGAAAATGTGTCAAACTGTCTATAAAACCAGTGTATGGTGCCCCATGATTGCATTAATGTACACAGCTATGATTTAATAATACAAAAAAAAAAAGAAGTTAAGTGTGAAAAAAAAAAGTGGTTTGATAGAAAATTTTTATCCATTTGATCATAGTTTCTTGCTGCTGTTTAAAAGCTCTTAAGGAAAGTAGGCTTTTATCCGTCTTACCAGTTGCAAATATTTCAATTTGTCATTTCTCTGTCAAGTTTAGTTTACAATAATTTATTCACTCAAGTTGTTTCATATAGTCACATTTATTAATATTTTCCTCTACATCTTGCTTAGAGATCTCACGCCCACTCCATGACTGTAAGCAAAAACAAAACAAAAACATTTTGATTTGACTATTTTTATGATTTCACTTTTAATATTAAAATACAGGGTGCCCATAATTGCACATGAACTTTATGGACACCCTATATTTAATAGATCTGGAATTTATTTTGGCATAAGGAACCCCCTGTAGAGTTTTCCCCCAGCTGGTCAGTCATTTATTTGAATGCAGCTCAGTCAATAATACATCCTACACACACATACACACATTTTCATTATGTTCTACATTTCTTATTATATCTGTTTTTCTTTTTTTATTATTATTTTTATTTTTGAGACAGAGTCTCAAGCTGTCACCCTGGGTAGAGTGCTGTGGTGTCACAGCTCACAGCAACCTCACACTCTTGGACGTAAGTGATCCTCTTGCCTCAGCTTCCCAAGTAGCTGGGACTACAGGTGCCCACCACAATGCCCGGCTATTTTTGTTGTTGTTGTTGCTGTTGTCATTGTTGTTTTAGCTGGTCCAACCGGGTTCGAACCCGCCACCCTCAGTGTATGTGGCCGGTGCCCTACTCACTGTATCCGTTTTTCTTATTAAATCTTGATACATCTATTAGGCCCAGAGAACCACAGGTCCTCTGACACTGATTCTGGGCTGTGTCAGGAATCACGCTGCTGCCTAGGGCCTGAGACTCCCAATGTGGCCACTCTGGGGTTTCCTTCTTTCTGCAAACCTGCACCAAAGGGCAGATAGGGGGATTAGGCCTTTGAATTACCGAGTGCTTATCTCTCTGAGTGTTTGTTAGATAATTGGGAAGCGCGGGGGACGATGGTGAGGAGGGAGGCTGTGAATCTGTCTTTGTGTCATTTATCTCACCATAGGGACCCAAATGTTCCCCGAAGTGAGTTTTAGCAGCGCGCCCTTGCCCTGCCTCTTCCCAAAGCCCTACTGCGCGGGTCCCCCTCTCCTCCAAACTCTGAGTGAGCATGAAATAGAATGGCTGGTCTCGGGGGCAGGCGGCGGAGATGCCAGGGTTTCAGGGCGAAGGGTTGGTGGGCTGGGAGCCAGCAAGGACCTTCCGGCTTCACCTCGCGCCCCCGCAGTTTCCTCTGTGACCACCAGAGGGCGCCAAGGCGCTCGCATCCCCGCCCGGAGCGGCAGCCCCCGCCGCTACTGGCTCCGGAGCTCAGCCGCGCGGCGCTGCAGTATAAAGAGCCGCAAGGCGGCCTGAGCCCTCCGTGCCAGGCAAGCGGAACAGGGTGCCAGGGATCCCCGCCTTTCTCCTTGGGGTCCGGGTGCTGCGCTTTCCCACCTCTGCCCTCCACCCCGGCGGGAAACGCCCAGAGCCACCCCGGCGCTGGGTCTACAAAAGCCGGAGAGTTCCGAGGCGGCGGGAGGGGTCGGGCGCGCTCGGAGGCAGGCAGGTCCCCCACACCGACAGGCTCCTGCCCCACTCCCGGTCCGGCTGCGGCTGCCCCTAGCCCCATGAGGACCCCGAGGCCGGAGCAGAGAGCCCGGCGCGGCCGGACCGAAATCTCGCCGCAGCCTTAGAGCGTGAGACAGGTCAGTGCCCGGGCGGGATGAGGGGCCGAGCCGGAGGCGGGAGGGGGCGCGCTCGCCTGGCCCCGCACAGCCTCCGGAGTCCACTCCCAGGGTCACCTCCGCCGGGGGCATCCCATAACGCCGGCGTGGCTCTGTATTTTTCCCGACAGGCAAGGTGTGGAGCCGCCTCTGCAGCCCACCCCGGCCCAGGTGATCCGATGTGGCGGGTGGGGGCGCACGGGCCAGGGCGGGCGGCGAGCTTGGGGACGTTGGCTGCTCTGATAATGCGGTGCTTTTCTACTTATGCATGGCCGCGTAGAAACCACCGTATCCGCGTGCCTCTTGCATCAAGATGCCAGGCCTCGGGTGTGAGAGGAAACCGAGATGCGGGAGAGGGCGAGAAGAAAGGAGGCTGGAGACACGGAGGCCGGGGTGGGGGGTGTACCAGGGAAGCGATTCGCGCTGCAGATGGTAGCTCCACGTCTGGAGCGCACCCCTGGGAGCCGGCCGGAGCCTCCGAGGTCACGGGGGTCAAGCGCCCCAGCCCTCGCCTTCCCTCCCTCCCTTTCTCACCCTAACTACCCCCACCCCAGGATGCGGCTGGGCCGCCGTGCCCTCTGCGCGCTGGTCCTGCTGCTCGCCTGCGCCTCACTCGGGCTCCTATACGCTAGTACCCGGGACAGCGCAGGCCCCCGGACACCTCTCGCTCTGTGGGCGCCTCCGCAGGGCCCCCATAGGCCCGAGCTACCAGACTTGGCCCCAGAGCCCCGCTACGCACACATCCGCGTCAGGATCAAGGAGGAAGTGGTGGGGTGAGTGCTGATGGCTGCAGCCTCACCGGACCTGCTGCGGATGGACTGGGGGCTTTTGTTTCCTCCATTGCGGGGGCGAGGGGCAGACGCCTGCGTTCTCCTGACTGGTTGTGTGCAGTGAAGTGGGAGGTGGTGGCAGGGGGAGGCTGCTGGCTGCGGCCGGGGGAAAATCTGTTCTCCCCGAACCATGTCGTGGGAATGAGAAGCTGTGCAGTCATGGGAGGCCCTGAAAGACCCCTCATGAGAAAGGTTCCAGCTGGAGACGTGATGGGGGATGAGAAGCTCATGAAATCCTAGCAACTGGCCCCATTCTACACCTCTGCAAAATCCAGATTTAGAGGATGGGTCATCCCATCGGTGGTCCTTCCTCCTGAAGACTGTTTGAAGAGCAGTATTGAAAGAAACAGATAAAGGATGGGCATAGTTGAGAGGCAAAGGTATGGGTGCTGTGTGCTTGTAGGATGCACAGAACTGTGGGCTCTGATGACTTGCCCTCTGCCCTCCCACTTTCAGGCTGCTGGCTCAGAACAACTGCAGTTGTGAGTCCAGTGGGAGGGGTCTTCCCCTCCCCTTCCAGAGACAGGTCAAAGCCATTGACCTCACTAAGGCCTTTGACCCTGAGGAGCTGAGGGCTGCCTCTGCCACAAGGGAACAGGAGTTCCAGGCCTTTCTGTCAAGGTACGAGGTTGAAAGAAGGGGTGCCTGTGCAGTGGAGGGCAGCTGTGCAAGAGGGAGAGCCCCTCTCCTCCTGACTTCTCCTCTGTCCTCCCTCCTCCACGGCCAGGAGCCAGTCCCCGGCTGACCAGCTGCTCATAGCCCCTGCCAACTCCCCCCTACAGTACCCCCTGCAGGGAGTGGAGGTTCAGCCCCTGAAGAGCATCTTGGTGCCAGGTGGGAAGGAGGGTCCTAGAAGATGATCTAGGGCATGGAAGGGGGACTTGGGGGGACAGAGCCAAGGTTGGGTGGGGAAGAATGAGGGAAAATTGGAATGGGAGGTGGAACTTCTGTCAAAAGGGTTACTTGAAGTCAGAAAGGGCCTTAGGAGGTGAGGACATAAGGAATTCCAGAAATTTCAGAACACTAACTGGGGAGGTTTGGGGGAAAGAAGCCATTCTTTTTGAGGTATATAGGTAGGGCAGTGCATGGAAGAGATACTGCTTTGATGAGGAGTCAAAAATCAGTTGCTTCTAGTCTTGTTATGCAAAGTGGTTTGCTGAGGCCTCAACAAGAGGTATGGGTGAAAAGTTTTGTGGTGTGTGGTGTGTGTGTGTTGAAAGAAGGGTGGGAAAGTGAAGATGAATTCAGGGCTGTCTATGTGATTCTGATTCCCCATCCTTGCTTCCAGGGCTGAGCCTGCAGGCAGCTTCTGGTCAGGAGGTATACCAGGTGAGAGAAAGGAAGGCCAGGAGGCCAGGTGGGCATCAAGGATACTGGGAGGGAGACAGGCCTGTGGAGGACTGATGGAGAAATCAGGGAGGCAGGAGGTGGGTCTGGGGTCTAACCCTGCACTCTCTAATCCCCTCTCCTAGGTGAATCTGAGCGCCTCCCTAGGCACCTGGGATGTAGCAGGGGAAGTGACTGGAGTGACTCTCACTGGAGAGGGGCAGCCAGATCTTACCCTTGTCAGCCCAGGGCTGGACCAACTCAACCGGCAACTGCAGCTGGTCACTTATAGCAGCCGAAGCTACCAGGCCAACACAGCAGACACAGGTGTGAGGCCTAGGGGAAGGTGGGAGCAGATGAGACAAACAGAGCAGACCCAGAAAGGCTGGAGTGGGCAAGTGACAGAGGACGTGGGAGACACTTGGGCAATGGCCAGAGCTGCCCAACCACACAATGGACACTTCAACTGGGCCAGCAGAGCCAGGGAGGAAGAGAAGGGGCCTTTGTTCATCTGGGGCTGGAGCAGGCCAGAGGGAAACTCAAGCCTTGGGTGTGTCCCCCCTTCAGGCCAATGGTAGGAGGCTCCAGGAAGTGACCTGTTCCAGGAGCCAGAAGATTCAGCCTCTATTCCCAGCCCACCACTTTACACTCCTGAGCTCCCATTTCTCTAGCAAAAGTGGCCTAACAGCCCTCCTGCTTCTCTCCAAAGCTTGATAAACTACGTTTGCTCCCATCTTAAGACTTTGCACTTGCCAGTTTCCTCTGCAGGAAATTTTTGCTCTCAAATTTTTGCATAACAGGCTCCTTCCTGTCATTTAGACCTCAACTCAAATGTCTTCTCCTCAATATTTACCTGTATCTGATTTTTCAAAAAAATTTACTTAGCCTGGGATCAGACTGACTAGATTACTCCTCCATGCCTCAGCTTCTTTTTCTGTAGTAGGAAAATCTACTAAACAGGGCTGTCATGAGGATTTAAATGAATTCATATATCTAAGGTAATTTTAAAAAGGGTCTGATACATAGTAAATGGTCAATATAGGCTAGCTTTTAATTAAAACCTTTTTATTGTCTTTCTCATGCCTGTTATAATGTAAGTCCCACAGGGGTAAAGACTTTGTGTTGCTGTCCACTAAGGCCTAGAAAGGTGGGACATAGAGCAGGCACATAAATGTTGATTGGCTAAAAAGAGATTGTTATCCCAGCCTTAAGGGCCAAATGCAGTGTCCTTTCTTCCCAGTACGGTTCTGCACAGAGGGACATGAGGCTGTCTTCACTATTCGCATAAGACACCCCCCCAACCCGCGCCTGTACGGGCCTGGATCTCTAACCCAGGGAGGTGAGGCTGGGGGTGGGCAGGGACATACTAGACCCAAGCCTGGTGGGGAGCAGTAAGGGAGAGGGCAGCCCTGGGAGTGATGTGTTCCTGCTCCTCTTTCCTCTCTCCTTGTCTGCACACAACTCTGTGCCCTGATCTCAGCCCAGTACAACATCAGCGCTCTTGTCACGATTGCCACTAAGACCTTCCTTCGTTATGATCGGCTACGGGCACTCATCGCTAGTATCCGACGCTTCTACCCAACTGTCACCGTGGTCATCGCTGACGACAGCGACAAGCCAGAGCATGTTAGCGGCCCCCATGTAGAGCACTATCTCATGCCCTTTGGCAAGGTGAGAAGCCAGCAATGCTGAACTGTGGGCCAGAGGATTTTGGGGGGAGGGGCATAAATCTGCTGCCTCAAAATCACAGGGATGCCTGTTAGGGTGAGGACTCCTGGAATGTAAACTTCATGGGGGCAGGAAACCTGCCAATCTTACTCTTTCTGCTTCTTAAAATGGTGCTTAGGCCAGGTGTAGTGGCTCACGCCTGTAATCCTAACACTCTGGAAGGCCGAGGGGGTGGATTGCCTGAGATCAGGAGTTTGAGATCAGCCTGAGCAACAATGAGACCCTGTCTCTACTAAAAATAGAAAAATTAGCCAGGTATTGTGGTAGGTGCCTGTCGTCCCAGCTACTCAGGAAATTGAAGCAAGAGAATTGCTTGAGTCCAAGAATTTGAGGTTGCTGTGAGCTATGACGCCATGGCATTTACCCAGGGTGACAGAGTGAGACCCTGTCTAGAAAGAAAGAAAGAGAGATGCTTAATACCTACTGGGCGTTCAATAACAGAGGTGATGGATGGATGGATGAATGCACACAGGAATTAATGCATCCCAAGACCCTTCCCTTTGCCAGAACAATGACTCAGAACCGGATAGGGGAAGCCCTGCATTTTTTTACCCAGCTGCCAGCTATTCGAAAGCTCTCAAAAGTTTGGAGAGGGGCAAAGGCTGTTGTGAGAGGAGACAAAAGAAAGAAAGATGGCAGAGGGGACTTCCTGTCTCTGCAGCCTCCCCAACTATGCCCTCCTCTCCCCAGGGCTGGTTCGCAGGTCGGAACCTGGCCGTGTCCCAAGTAACCACCAAGTACGTGCTGTGGGTTGACGATGACTTTGTCTTCACGCCGCGGACGCGGCTAGAGAGGCTGGTGGATGTGCTGGAGAGGACGCCGCTGGACCTGGTAAGAGAAGGGACGGGACGTGGTGGGGGAGAAGGTCCTTGAACAGGCTGAGTTCACTGGGAGCACTGCGGGAATGCCCAGCCCTGGCACACGAGGACGATGAAGTGGGATCTGGCGGACAGTCTGGGCCTTGCAGGGAAGAAGGGAAGAGGATGCGGCAGAGGGGCCACCGAGGGAAAAGGGCGCACAGGCCCAGCCGGGTCAGCCTGCGCCGCTCCCGGAACCGTCTCCCTCCCCAGGTAGGGGGCGCAGTGCGCGAGATCTCGGGCTTCGCTAACACTTACCGGCAGCTGCTGAGCGTGGAGCCCGGAGCTCCCGGCTTCGGGAACTGCCTCCGGCAGAGGCGCGGCTTCCACCACGAGCTCGTCGGCTTCCCAGGCTGCGTGGTCACCGATGGCGTGATCAACTTCTTCCTGGCGCGTACTGACAAGGTGCGGGAGGTCGGCTTCGACCCGCGCCTTAGCCGCGTGGCGCACCTGGGTGAGTGGCGCCCCCTCCCGGTCCGACCTGGCGAGGACCCCGCGGGGTGCGGTGGGGCGTCGCGGTCACCAGCCCTTCCTCCACGCCCACACCCGCCCTCAGCTGCCCCCGGGAACCCTAGAGCAGGTCTGCGAAGACTTACTAAGACCTGCGCCCAGGGGAGAGACATTCCTACCCTCTCCTGGTCCACATCCAATTTAAATCTCCACTCCCAGCCCTGCCAACGCTCCCCCTTGACCTTCCCCGTCAAGGTCACCGCCGCCCCTACTCCAGTCCTAGCCGCTTCCCTTGGTTCAGACAACACTCGAAAGAGCTCAACCTGTGTTTATTGAACCTTTGAAAATAAGTAGATTGGCTCCATTTTACACTTGAGTAAAACTGAGACCCGGAGAAGTTAGTTTACACCCTTAAGAGCCATAGAAAGAGTCTTTGCATAGGTTCATCGTTATAGCCTAGCCTCTGCACCAGCAGGACCCTGCACTGTTAACTCCCCTTTCCCCGCCCCCAGAATTCTTCCTGGACGGGCTTGGTTCTATTCGGGTCGGCTCCTGCTCTGACGTCGTCGTGGATCATGCATCCAAGTTGAAGCTGCCTTGGACGTCAAGGAATGCCAGAGCAGAGACTTACGCCCGATACCGCTACCCAGGATCCCTGGATGAAAGTCAGATGGCCAAACACCGCCTCCTGTTCTTCAAACACCGGCTGCAGTGCATGACCTCGGAGTGATGGTCACCAGGGCTTTCCAACAGTCAGGCTGGGCCTGCTTCCTTGTTTCTGCTGGAGAGTTCCAGCAAACCCCACCATCCAGAAAGCATCCCACTGACTGTCCTCGCCCTTCCCCATCAGAACCTGATCCCAAACAGGGGCTTGTCCTGGTGACATCCTCCTCTCCGAGAGTGCCCAGGGGCCTGATGGAGCCATAACATCTCCCACAGCCAATGCCAAGTTCTCTCCCCTACCCCATTCTCATGGGGCAGCACATGGGGGGGGAGGTTACTATCAAGTGCCAAAGAGCTCAGGGGGACTCTAAGAACCTAAAGTAGAAATATGGTCCTCTCATCTTCTTGGGACTGAGGGGTAGGGAAGCTCCCCCATCACTTAATCCCAAGGCTGTGCTCTCACTCTGTCTCTGGATCCAGGACTGTACCCTGGCCCCAGCCCCACCCCTACAGAGAGAACTTGTGACTCAAGCTGAGGTGGGGACTGGTGAACACATGGTGAAAGCCATTTTGTTGTTGTTGTTGTGTCTGTGCAATGCTGTGGGCCCCAAGGAAGTGGCACCAGGGTCTGTGTGCAGACCCCAGACTCACTTCATGATCCCAGAGGCTCTCAGCTTTCTTTTATTAGCTACATTAAGTAAGGGGTGCAGGGCCATGGCCCTCCTCCCACACATTGTTCAGGCCCTCTGCACTCCAAGTCTGTAGGTCAGACCCACACTGTGCAAATCTTCGGGTCAGTAAGCTCCTAAAGAAGAGAAGGGACATGTCAGGAATCGATTAGGTGCCACCTCCCTTACTGAGATTTAGCAATCATCTGAGGGGCATCCCAGCTGCTTTGAGACCTGAGTTCTTCAGTTCTTCACCCATAGCTTTGCCCAGTCTCCCTGATCTGGTCTTAAATCCACTGATCTCTTCATCCCCAACCCTTCCTTCTTGATTTTTCTCCTCTGCCCTTTTTCCAAATGTCTCTCCCTGGGTCTTCAGCCACTCATGCACACCTCACTTGTCACAGTCCAGCATCTTATGGCTCCCACTTCTGATGCTCCTGCACCCTTACCAGTCTTTCCAGGGCATGAGCAGCTGCATCTTGGACACTCACATACAGCTGTTCTGGGGTCACTCTGTCCAGGAGTCCTGCCTGGGTCAGTGTCCCCAGCACTGAGGCTGTGTGGAGAGAGCATTAGGCTCTGAGGCCATGAGTCCATACTGTGTCCTCTTCCCTCCCCTGACTGTCCAGTCATTCACCAGGCGCTGGGCCCCAGCACCCTCCACACCTCTTACCACTACACTGAGCCAGGAGAAGGTGGATCCCAGCATCTCGGCATCGGCTGGCCAGCTGTGGGGGTGGGCCAGAGTGGTTAAGGCCCAAATCAGAGGATACGAGTGAGATGGTAAGTTTCTCCTCAAACTACCCTCCTTCCCTCACCTGTACCACTTCTCTGGCCCCTGCAGCATCAGCAAAGATGACACCACTGAAGTCTAGGACCACCACTCTGACAGGCTCAGCAACTAGGATGGGAGAAGGCAAGAACATCCAGATGCTGCCATGGGTCATCCCCAAATATGCCCCTTGTTATCCCATCTTACCTCTGTCGGGTGGACCATCTGGGTTTGGTGTCTCCTATGAGCAGAGAAGGGCAGTCACCACCCTCAACACACAAGCATAAATGTGTACCTTTTGAACACAAGGATTGCCCTCAGAACACCCACCTGCCTCCCACTCCCAGAGGACCCACACTCCAAGTTCTCCTACCTTGCCTCCTTTTCCAAGCCCCAGATGCCATTCTAGGATGTGGCGAAATTGCCCACGGGTCCCAAAGTAAAGCGGTGTTGGATAGCTCAGGATGCAGAGCCCTGGGACCTGGAGGAGCTAAGGGGTCAGAGGGTCAGAGAAACCCTGGGTCTAATCTTCCCTTCCTTCGTTGGTTGTAGCCACCCACCTTGTGGCTCCCTTTGAGTGGCCTATAGAGCTCTGTCCCCTCAGCCAGTCCAAGTGCCAGACACTGCACCCTAGGGAAGAAGCTGGGGTCAGATTTGCAGGCTAGCCTGGCCTGGCTGGAGAGTCACCTCCAAGCACACCATTCTCTCCCCTCCCCTAGTTTCAAGTCCACTCATCTCTACGCCCACCTCTGGGTGCGGCAGACCACGGTCATCATGGAGAAAATCACACCCACAGCCAGGCCCAGGTCCACACTCAAGGTCACTACTGCTATCCATGTGACCATCCATACAGCCTGCAGGACATGGATAGGGGTGGAGCCCAAAAGAAAGGCTGGCCTTTACTGCAGGGAAAGGAGCCTAAGGGCAGTGATTACCAAGGCAAGTGATGGGGAGGGATGGCCCAGGAAGTAGAAAGCATGGCAAAGGGAGAAGGGACAAGATTGGCCCAATGGGACACATGCCAAATGTAATGACCCCAAACCTTGTGCCAGTTGGGAGGTTATAAATATTCATGTCCGAGGGGTTCAAACCACACCCTTTTCCTTGTCTCTAAGTAAAGAGTATTATGAAGTGGGGAAAGGAGTTGCAGAACTTAGGACCAGAACAATTAGCTTTGCTCCAGGGCAGAGGCTGGGTATTCTGAGAAGATGGGAAGGGGCAATCTTGGGGGTGATGCTGCCTTTTCTCACAAAGTCGACGCGGCTGATGCGCCATAGTTGTGGAAGTTCCTGCATCTGGAAGAACATCTGGCGCATACTGGAGATGTTGATGCAAGCCAGGACAGCCTTAGGGCAAAAGAGGCAGGCTGACTACTCCAATGTCTTTGAATATAGCCTCCCCTCCCAGCTCTGCTCAGGCTCCTCTGCTTCTTACCTTGGGGAGATAATAGAAGAAGGGTCCCAGCCACAGCAGCACGGACAGGACCACTGTGCAGGAGAAGAGGCCTGCCAGCTAAAAGCAAGGAGGGATGGAGGCAAGAAGGAAGAGAACCCCTACCCCCACACGAGAGCTGGTCTCCCTGCCCACTCTGCCTCATCTTCCTCAGAACTGTCCCACCTCCCAAATCTCCTTCCACACAGAAACTCTCTCTCTCTCTTTTTTAAATAAAGACAGAGTCTCACTTATCACCCTTCATAGAATGTTTTGGTGTCACAGCTCACAGCAACCTCCAGCTCTCGGGCTTAGGCGATTCTCTTGCCTCAGCCTCCCCAGTAGCTGGAACTACAGGAGCCCGCCACAACACCCGGCTATTGTTTTCCTTGTTGCTGCAGTTTGGCTGGGGCCAGGTTCAAACCCGCCACCCTTGGTGTATGGGGCCGGCACCCTACACACTGAGCCACAGGTGCCGTCCCACACAGGTACTCTTCACTCCTCAATCCCCTTGACATTCTGCCATTCACACCTACACCTTCCCCCAATTAAATGCTTGTTATTTACCAGTCTCCCCCTTAATATACGTAGTTTAAGGTCCCTATTGTATAGCTCACTTCCATCTTCAAAACCATTGTTGGATTACCCTGTTAGCAGTCTAACCACATGCTTAGGGTGCCAGCAAAGTAAGGAAAACCAAAAATATTAGGGGGAGATTAGATATGTGACATTTCTTTCAGAAGAAAATGTCCTCATGTGACTCACACTTGTAATCCTAGCACTCTGGGAGGCTAAGGAGGGAGGATCACCTGGGCTCAGGAGTTCGAGACTAGCCTGAGCAAGAGCAAGCCCACATCTCTATTAAAAATAGAAAAGTTGGGTGGCACCTGTGGCTCAGTGAGCAGGGCACTGGCCTCATTAACCAAGGGTGGTGAGTTTGAACCCAGCCCCTGCCAAGTTGCAACCAAAAAAAAAAAAAAGAAAGAAAAATTATCCAGGCATTGTGGTGGACACCTATAGTCCCAGCTACTCAGGCAGTTGAGGCAGGAGGATCCCTTGAACCCAAGAGTTTGAGATTTCTGTGAGCTATGATGATGCCACGGCCCTCTACCCAGGGTGACAGACTGAGACTCCATCTCAAAAAAAAAAAAAAAAAAGAAAAAAGAAAAAGGGAAGAGAGAGAGAGAAATAAAAGAAAATGTCCTCAGGGGAAAAAATCAGAAATTTGATCTTTTAAATTTATTTTACAGTTTAGAATTCTTTTTATTTTTAAATACCCCATAGACCTTTTCAGTGCTTATAGCCTATAGTGGTCTTTGTTTCTTCTTCTTCTTCTTTTTTTTTTTTTTCATCTTAAGTTATCCTCTTGTGCCTATAGGAGCCAGCCCTATTCTCAGGATGACCTTGCTAAACAGAGAGGAGCATTGCTGTGTGCGCTGCCACACTACCCTGGAGCAGCTGAAGGGGAAGCGCAAGCCAGTACAAGCCCACAAAGGTCTTCATGGAACATTGCTATATTCTATCTCTCCTATCTAGATAATTCCATCCCCTCACTCAACCTCCTTCCCAGATTCCCATTTGGTTTTTTTTTTGAGACAGAGCCTCAAGCGGTCACTTGAGGGTAGAGTGCCATGGCATCACTGCTCACAGCAGCCTCCAACTCCTGGGCTCAAACGATTCTACTGCCTCCACCTCCCAAGCAGCTGGGACTACAGGCACCCGCCACAACGCCCAGCTATTTTTCAGTTGCAGACGTCATTGTTGTTTGGTGGTCCGGGCTGGATTCGAACCTGCCAGCTCAGGTGTATGTGGCTGGCGCCTTAGCCGCTTGAGCCACAGGTGCTGAGCCCCCATTCTTCTTTAGACAGATGCTCCCTGGAAATTTAGCAATCTTCCACCTGTTTCTCCCTTGCCACCACCTGGCCTGGATGTCACATCCTATCTCCTCATCCAAGGATGCCCTCTTACCTGTGTGTTCCCACCAGCATCCACTAGTAGACTGGTGGTGGCCAGCGTGGCTGAGTTGGGAAAGCAAGAGAAGAGGGAGGAGATGAGATTGGAGACACCGTGTGCCAAGAGCTCCTAGAGGAATGAAGTGAGATGAATTGGAGAGAGGTAAAGGCACAGGGGGAACTCAGGCTAGAGGGTTGTCTCTTTTTCTTTTCTTTTCCTTCTTTTTCTTTTTTCTTTCTTTTTTCTTTTCTTTTCTTTTTTCTTTTCTTTTTTTTTTTTTGGAGAAAGTCTCACTTTGTCATCCTCAGTAGAGTGCTATGGTGTCATAGCTCACAGCAACCTCAAACTCTTGGGCTCAAGTGATTCTCTTGCCTCAGCCTCACAAGTAGCTGGGACTACAGGCGCCCACCACAATGCCCAGCTATTATAGAGACAGGGTCTTGCTCTTGCTCAGGCTGGTCTTGAACTCCTGAGCTCAGTCAGTCCACCTGCCTCAGCCTCCCAGAGTGCTAGGATTATAGGCATGAGCCACTGTGCCCAGCTTAGAGGGTTGCCTCTTGAATAAGGTTTGGGTCCAGAGGTAGAGTCACACCTGGTTGAAGTCAACAGTGTAGCTGTACTTGTCTGCATAGATGGAGGCCAGGGAGGCAGACACAGCAAAAGTAACCAATGCAATGGATAACGAATCAGCCAGAATCCTTGGCACCTCAGCCAGGTTGGGGAGGACAGGTTGGGGAAATCTGGAGAGGAAAGGGTGCATGGTGAGGATGAATTCAGTGCCACAAGGAGACAGAGAAGGCAGAGAAAATAGAAATACAATAGAAAACAAGACATGCTGTGTGGGAGAGGAGAAAGACAGCATTTTTTCATTCTCTCTTACCCTCCAGGCAACAGCCCCACTATCTGGACATTGTATCTTGTGTCCAGGGAAGAGGTGAAGCAGAGCACAGAGGCCAGAAGCACCTGAGAAAGAACAAAAGTTGGGCGTGGAAGGAAGTGAGGCCCTCAGAAGGGTTGGGGTTAGAGGGGTTCACACACGGTGCAGGACCACGTGGTTGCAGGATCCCAGTAGCTGGGGGGTAGCAGTGTTTGGGGTGGGTGCCTGTCCACTCACTCAGTGAAGGGGTTACAGATGAGAAAGGAATAACCGCGTGCCCAGGGCTAGGGAGAAAGCAGTACCAGGGGATAACAAGAGGTACAACTGAGCCATTCTCGGTAGGAAAGCTGGGCTATATCTAGAGATATATTGATATCTGTAGAGACACAGAATATTTAGTCAGGAGAGAAATTCAGGGGGATACGCTGAATCACAGTGAAGGACTGTGGTGAGGAGAGAGGTGAGAGGAGGCGCTGTGGTCAGCAACACCTCAAGGGAGTGCTGTAAGGAATAAGGCATTCTAAGAGGTCTGCAGGGGGCCCTGTGAGAGAGGTGGGATTCTGGAAGGTCAACGTGTTCTGGGAGGAGGCCTGGACAAGAACAGGTGTGATCCAGACCTCTTCGCTGTGACCCCTATGCCTTCCACAAGGGGGCGGTAGCGGCCAGTTCCCACAGGGTGGACAGCGTCTGTGCGGAGCAGGGGGCTGGCACGCACGGCCATCCTCACCATGACGACTTCCCCCGGGATCCGGGTGGGGAGCCTGTCTCGAAATCTCACGTTCAGTTCCTTGACCGGCACAAGCAGCGCCAGGCTGAGCGCCGAGATGGTCAGTTCGGCCGCACTGCTCCGGGGCAGCGCCGTCAGCACGGCGGCCAGCGTCTGCAGGCAGGGGCAGTGACAGAGGCCCTGTTCTGGGGTCCGCTGTCGCCCAGCGCGCAGCCTCCAGGCCGAGGCAAGTGCGCCTTCTCTGCTGGCTGCCGTCAGGGCTTCCCCCTCCTCAGCGCCCTCATTCCGCCAGAGGCCCTTCGCGCTCTTCTCACAGTATCCCTCTACCCTGTGTCCTGCCTCCTTTTTGAAGTTTCCCTCTTTCCAGGACCGTGAGAACTCCCTGTTCCACAGCTCTCCCACCCGCACCTTGAAGAGAGAGAAGCAGCCGATCTGGCGTGGGAGGGACAAACCCAAAAGGCTCGGCAGCTGGGACACAAGCACGTGCAGTGCGGCCCCGCTAGTCAGCGCCTTGACCACAGGTTCCGAAAGAAAGGTGGACAGTGCACCCAGCTGCAGCGCGAACATGGCCAGCTGCGGGGAGAAGATGCACGATCACCACCGCGAGGAGGAGCAGCCCACCCGGAGCTCAGCCCTCCTCTGCCCCTGGAACCTGAGCGGGAAGCTTGCCCCGCCCTGTCCCCCTCCGCGCCACCCCCCCACCTCCCCGGGTCCACCCTCACCATTAGCGCCCCGCTCCCGAAGGCCACCGCCGCGGCCGCTCCAACCCGCTGAGCGTCCAACTGTTCCCTCTCGATTCCGCTCAGGTTCCCTGCGAGGGGTTCCGGCACCAGCCGCTCCACAGCCGACCCAGTCATGAGGCTGAGTACAGCGAAAGTTCCTGGAGGCGAGACACAAACGCAGAGGTCACTAGCTGTGCCGCCGCCCGGAGCAGAGCTCCAAGCTCTGGGGCCAGGGCGCTGCTGTCAGCCTCCCATCTTCTAGAAGTCTGCTACCCCTTGACGACAGCGGGGCCACTAGCTTGTGAGTCAGCCGTGAACTCGTGGGAAGCGAGGAAAGAAAGGAGGGTGCAAAAAATTGCCCCCTCCGGGCAACGCCTGTGGCTCAACGGAGTAGGGCTTCAGCCACATATGCCGGAGGTGGCGGGTTCAAACCCAGCCCCAGCCAAAAACTGCAAAAAAAAAAA
>CAUYPK010001235.1:0-82340 GCA_963574355.1 Loris lydekkerianus
CTCTTTCATGTTTACATGGATGGAGCTGGAACATATTCTCCTTAGCAAAGTATCCCAGGAATGGAAGAAGTATCCAATGTACTCAGCCCTACTATGAAGCTAAACTATAGCTTTCACATGAAGGCTATAACCCAACTATACCACAAGACTATGAGGAAGGGGAAGGGAGGGGGGAGGTTTGGGTGGAGAGAGGGTAATGGGTCGGGCACATCTATGGTGCATATTTTTATCTATAATTAAAAAAAAAAATAATAAACTACCAACTTTAGTCTGTAGGCAGCAATTATTGTGGTTTATTGATTAAGTTTTATGAGAGTTTAAAGATATGCCATATTATTATAATAGGACACAGCACACTGTTAGGGGGTCCAGTAACGGAACTGCAATTTGGAAATATCATGTACACCTTTGCACAATCAGAAAAAAGTCTCTTTGGAGAAAGAAAAATACTTAAGACAATGAAAGGTTTTTTTTTTTTTTTTTGATCCAGAGTCTCATTTTGTTGCCCTCGGTAGGTGCGGTGGCATCACAGCTCACAGCAACTTCCAGCTCTTGGGGTTAGGTGACTCTCTTGCTTCAGCCTCCCGAGTAGCTGGGATTATAGGTGCCCGCCACAATACCCAGCTATTTTTGTTGTTGTTGTTGTTGTTGTTGCAGTTTGGCCGGGGCCGGGTTTGAACCTGCCACCCTTGGTATATGGGACCAGCGCCCTACTCACTAAGCCACAGGCGCCACCCAACAATGAAAGATTTTATTTTTAATATTTTGAACATATACTTAAAATTACTATATCTTGAAATATATTTATATCATAAAATTGCAGTTTATTTAAAAGAAAGACTAAAAATAAAATGAAAGCTAAAACCCAAATTAAACTGTCTTTAGAATAACTAGAAAATTCAGGCATCTAAATTTGACAGGAACTACTGATAGATAAGGTTAAACAAATTGACAAAGCATTAAAAAGATTTTTAACTCATTAAAATTTTAAAAAGAAATGTTAATGAAAGTAAATTGGATTTAGTTTTTATGTAAGATGTGAGGTACATATCTAGGTCTTTGTTTTTGTGCTTTTGTATATGGTCATCCAATTTTTCTAGAATACAACAGTGCTGTAGAACTCTAGATTATCATTTCCTTATTGAATTGTCCAGCTATCTTTGTTTAAAAATTGGCTGCTATATACTGTATACTGATTATTGCTGAGCTCTTTATTCTAATCAATCTCTATCTTTTATCATTTCTCCAATACCACACTGTCTTAAATACAATAGCTTTACAGTAAATGTTCAATTCAGTTAGTATGTGCCTCTGACTTTGATTCTTTTTATTAGTGTTTCAGCACAAAGAGCTCACAAATGTTTTGTATCTTTTTAGTAGTACTGTATATGATACTTAAAAAAAATGCTTAATGCTCAGTTGTTCATTGTAAGAAATATAATTAACTTTTGTATTTTGACTTAGTATCTATCACCTACTCATTACATGTGGTAGTAGCATTTTGGTAGCAACATAGAAGATAATTTACATATTCACCTTCCAAATATAATTGTGGATTTATCTAGTTTTTCCTTTAGCTCTCTGTTATTATTTTATGTATTTTGAAGTTATGTTGTTGGTGAACTGATTGCCATGTTTTCATCTTTTGGAAGAGAAGAGGATTATAAATGCTGGACGGCCCATTTTCTCTGCACATATTCTGTTGTTTAATTGCTGTCTTCTTAAACTAGGTATACCAAGCTTATTAATTTTTAGCAATTTTATAACTTATTGAGGCTAATAAAAAAGGAAAGTGAAATGTGATCCAGTAAGTATGCTTTAAAAAAATATTAGGTAATGCCAGCTAACTCACAGTCTCTTTTCCAATCATCAAAATTCCAGTTATTTAAAACATCTATTTTCTATACTTGAAGGTAACTTTTCCAAGTAGAATTCCCCTGGGATAAAAATAGCTATGTTGAGTTTTACCTTACTCATATTTGAATGTTACTGTTCTTGACTTCCATTCAATATTTTAATTTCCATTTGGCGTTTTCAAGATCTAATTTGCCCCTAGGCCAAGCTGCAAAATGCAACTTTATCAAAATGTTTTACATGGATTTTTCATTCATCAGCTCTCTGCCCTTTAGAATACAGTCCACCAGCTGTTTCAGTCTGCTGAGATCTACTCAATAAATACATCAAATAAAAGCAAAATATCATTTACAGCTTGCCCACATGTACTATACATCTGTTTTCATCTCAGACAAAAGGTTACAGTGCAGGTCCAAAGGATGAACTAGAAATTACTAAGTGGCTTCAACTGAGGAAAGGATATACATATGGATCAAGGGTAAATGGAGGAATACAAAGGAGTTGAAAGCAAAGGGCATACAAACATCATCATTGCCATAACAGTAATCTTTTCAAGATAATGGTCATATGATTCGTGCATGTTAATAGCCTTTTTTAAAAAGTGACTTTTCATGACTGCTAAAAAAGCCTCACATTCTCTTCTCCTTGATCCCCTATCAAATTTGCTGCTGGCAGCTACTAACCTTTTGTACATTCAAAACACCATTCCCAATCCCTTTACACACAGCTGACGACGGGTAAGAGTCCCTCAAATTCCCTTTGCTCTGCCTCAAACTTCTTCATCACATCTCCTATTGGTGAAGGGGCATGCCTATCTTTGTCGCCATCCTGTTGTCCAAGTATATACCCTCCTTCCTTCCATAAGTTACTTTTTCACTTGTGTCTCTGAGTTCCTATTTGCCTCTCTCTGCATGCCACCTAGCATATTCCAGGATCTATCTCAAACTCACTCATTCTTCCATCATTTTTTAAGTACCTACCAAGTATAAGTCATTAGATTACAATGAGACAGAAAGTTAAATACTTCCCCTTTCAGGAAACTCACATACTAGATCTTATAGACCAAATGTACATTAAAACATCAAATGAAACTCAAGAACAACATCACTCAAATATGAGTAAGGTAAAACTCAATGTAGATGTCTTTATCCCAGGGGAAGAGGGACAGGTAAACAAACAGGAAGTGTTAAAGCAAAGGCAGGTACAACACAGTGTGGTATAAAGGAAAGACAGCTTAACTCTGCTCAGCTGGACACGAGTACTCTTTATGTCTTCGTCAAGCCTCTGATGGGTTCTTTTTCTCTTCTCTTCCTACAGACAGGCTCAGGTCTCCTTTAGTCTTAAACACAGAGATCTACAATCCCCGTAAGATTGGTGCTTAAGCTAATACAATTCTAACATCCCCTTTACTTGCACAATTTTGAAAAGGTTACTCATCGTTCCTTATCCCTTCATCTTTTAAGTATCATCTTGCTTTTGGTTTCCACCATAAACTGACTCCTCTCACTGAAGTTGAGTAATCCACTCAGCACATCAGGATCCTTGCCTCAGTCCTCTTCTTAAACAATTTCTCTGTTACAAAGGACTCTGTGGACCTTACCCTGTTCTCAAAATTTCCTCCCTGACTTTTGTGATATGAATACGTCATTTCCCTAATGTATTCCTCCCTCTCCTCTCATTTCTGTTCAGTCTCTACTGATTCCACCTCCTGTTACTGCCTGCCAAAATCTAAAGCCAAGATTTCATTCTGAAACATGGGTTTTGACTCCCTACTTCCTCTCTCCTCCAGCAAATGTAAGATAATCAGCTCTTAAGTAGAGTGGGGCTGAGAAAAAACAACATAAGCGGTGGAAAGCTTGACCTCAATTTTTGGTTCTATCACTAACTTACTAGCTATGCACCCACAGTGTGTCTGATCCAAGGACCCCATAAAAAAGAATGGCTTTCTAATGTTCTTCCCAATCTCATGGTTCTACGACTCTAGCTGGAAAGAATATCACAGTTCTAATTCAAAGTCCTCTACGGCCCCAAATCCATACCACTGTCACTTAAACACAGATATACGTAATATGGTAATATAAAGGTCATTCTTTATAATTGCTAAAAGAAGCTTCTAATTCTTTTCTTCTAGATTTCCTATCAAATTTGTTAGTGGCAGTTCCTAATCACTAAAACTAAATCTCTGAAACCAACGACTTCCCTTAAGTTGCCTATACTGGGTTTTTTTATTTTGTTTGTTTAAGTATTTATTTATTTATTGTTATTTGGGATTCATTGAGGGTACAAAGAATTACTGGTGGCGCTATTCTCCTAAGCTTGAATCCTCTACCTTTTATTAGTGCATTCACTCTTCCAAATTCCCAACCTTCCCTCAAGGCCTAATTCATAAAGCATCTCTTCCAGAATGTGTTCCTTGGCCTCCCCAGAAGATTATAGTCTCTTCCTCATCAAAGACCCAACACACTCTATGTGTACCTCTCATAACACCTGGCTTATGTTTTCCTCTAGACTTCAGTTCTGTGGGAGCAGGATGTATACCTGAATCTTTCTTGCACACCCCTGGTACCCTGAGAACTGCCTTGCTCAAAGTACTGAAAAAGAAATAAGATTTGAATTAAATTAACTAAATGCAATCTGAACTTTGGACACAGAAGAAGCAGTAAAGTTTCGTAGAGTAGCAATTTTAAGTAACAATACTTTTTAAGGATGAATGATTAGATGTTCCAGCTCTAAAATACACAGTATCCTTCTTAAGCCAAGGAAGCAGAAGCTCCTCCTCCCTCCATCTGAATCCTGGTCAACCTGAAAGCACATTATAGGTAACAGTCGCTGCAATGTCACAATACTCATTTTGTGACAAAGGTAGTCTTACTAAAGATGTGCTCTTACATATTTGGATTTACAATTTGAGTATTCTTTTCCTTTTTAAACTGTTCAGGAGACAATTTTTTTTGACAAACTATTAGACCTAATGAACCAGCATCCAAAGCGTAGCCTAAACACAGCAACAAGTGATGCCTATCAGAATGTTCAGCCAGTGTGCACTACATCAGCATCTGCTCGGAAAACAATTTCCCAAGATAAAATATGCTATCATTAATTTTCAGCTTCATTAATAAGCTTTAATACATTGTTCTAAGAATTTATCTTTTAAAAATGTGGCCTTCAATTTAGATGGTAAAACAAATTGACAGGGGGAGAGAAGGCTTTCAGCCTCCTTTATTATTAACGTAAAAATGTAGCCTAGCAGACAGAACCAGGATTTCCACAGATTCTAAACCAGGGAAGTCCACTCTACCTTCCCCTTGAAGACAGAATGTCCAGTGTGAGACCTCACAAGGAGAACAGGGCATCACTTGAGTGACCCTGGAGGCTCTGCTGATGCCTCCCGCTCAGGATGCAAAGCAGAGCTGGACCCACCTGGCTTATCCTCTCGGGAGAGACCTTGTATGACTGCAACTTCTGCTTCAGCAGCTCTGGGTCACTGTGACGGAATGGGCACCCTGACAACAGAAAACAAGCCAGCACAGAAACAAGGTTATTTTCCAGAACTGAGTACAATACCACACTCGAGAGACTGTCTAAGCTCCCCTTCATTGTCTAACAGCTTATTAATAAAAAAGTTAATTGCCCATGGGTGCAACTGCTTTCCTCTCTTTATATAGAAGATGACTTAGCTGTATGGTTATCAGGGTAGGACAGGCTCAAGAATTACAGAAAACACTGCAGCAATCTTGGGCTATTAGGTCCACCCACCAGGTAAAAGTGAACAGCTTGAATTATGCTACTTGCTAATAAGCACAATCACAAAAAGCTGTAATAGTTTACTTAAAAATTTTATACAATCTCATATTTATTTCTAGTCTACAAAATTACATAAAAGGTATATGAAAGAAGGGAGATAATATAAACAAAAAGAAAAATGTGCAAATCTTGAGAAATATAAACATTCCACATCATCTTCAAATATAAAGTCCAGACCTATTTCCTGTAGAGTATGAATTTATTTATTTATTTATTTATTTATTTATTTATTTATTTATTTATTTATTTATTTCTGATTTACTTTTCTTTTGGTGACAGAGTCTCAGTCTGTTACCCCAGGCTAGAGTGTCATGGCATCAGCCTAGCTCACAACAACCTCAAATTCCTAGACTCAAATGATCCTGCTGCCTCAGCCTCCCAAGTAGCTGGGACTACAGGTATGTGCTACAACACCAGCTAATATTTTTCTATTTTTAGTAGAGACAGGATCTCCTTCTTATTCAGGCTGGTCTTGAACTCCTGAGCTCAAGCAATCCTCCTGCCTTAGCCTCTGAAGCATGCTAAGATTACAGGCGTGAGCCACCATGCCTGGGGTAGAGTATAAATTTAAAGGAATCACGGAAGAAAGTCAGGTGGACAAATAAGAAACCATTTCATAGAAAACCTATAGTAGATATGGGTCATCTCTGTATTATTCCATGAGGAAAATAAAAGGTAAAAGCTGTTTCAGGCCACAATCTAGAACATTTTAAATATTTTACTAAGAAACTACAATGGCAAATCAAAATATTTATTTTAAAATTTAATATAGGAAAGTCTGATTTTCTTTTCAGTTATACAGATGCAGGATCTGTAAGTTAATCATAATCAATTGTTCACTTTTAACGAAATCAATAGGAAAGTGGTTGACGATAAAATAATGGAAAAGAGCCAGGATGCTACACAAATATCGTATATACTCGAGTATAAGCCGAGTTTTTTCCGGCATGAAAAACCCAAACTCGGCACAAATTTTGTGCCGAAAAAACTCGGCTTATACTCGAGTATATACGGTATATTTACCAAAAATCCTAACTATAAATGAAAACATCCATAACCCTTCAGAGTCCTACTAACCATGAAATTTATAAGATTTATAGTATAGACTTTATTCAGATTAAAAGCAGTAATTTTTAGTAAAATAAGACATCTTGAGAAACTGTATAATGCACAGTTAAATACCCTGGAGCTATAATGCCTGAGTTTGAATCTGATTAATACTTACTAGTTGGGGGACCTTAGGCGAATTTTTTATCTTCCTGTTGAGGAGGCTCTCCTTCCTTCAAGTGAGGAAAATTATAGCACCCACATTTCCTATAGAAATGGAATATAAAGCTCCCACGCTCCCAGCACATAGTAAGCACTCGACATGGGTTAGCTATTGTTGTTATTCTTGGTAAATCTGATACAAAATTCTAAAGGATCCCAGTGAGATAGAAATGGGGGTAGACTAAGAATTCGTGGTTCGGCCCAGAATGATTAAAGGATGCAAGAAAGGAGACAGGCTAATTTGAATTATCCAAATTAGATTTTAAAAAGAGGTAGATTTGCATGGAAGATCAGAAAGGACAAAGCCAAGAGGGAAGAAGACAGTGAAGTCTGCCCAAGTGCTAGTGATGATAGAAACAAGAGAACAAAAGATCAGAGAAGCTGGTGTTCTTTTAACAGATGATAGAAAACAGGACTCGTCAACGCCTGCTTTGTTTCTATCTTCCGCATCAAAGAGAATGATCTTCTAACTAGAAAGTGTTGAACTAGTGAGATAGCAGCAGGCGAGATGAATGCATCCATGACTAATTGTAATTACAGCTACATGTCTGACAAGGCTTCCCAACACACATTTGAGAAAGAAATAACTAAACACAGGCCTGAAATACTTAACACCTATGTATTAAGTATAGGTGTTACCTATGTAACACCTATGTAGATTCAAAACCAGCTGAACAACTATTTCTAGTTGCGCTGGTTAATGAAATCTTGTCAACCCAGGAGACTAAAATGTTTTGCAAATAATACAAAGCAAAAACAGATCGACTTCCAAATTTTATTTGGGCGCGTAAAGAGCTTAGAAGTTGCCAATCCATCCTAAACAAGGAAAAAAAAAAAAACTGAACAAACTGACAAATCAACAATTCTTCTCAGATCCAAAAGAGAAGTCAGATCATGTAAGAAGGGCAAGTCACGTCCCCCTAAATTGGAGAGAAAAAAGTCAACACAGAGAAGTACAGCTCAGTAGAACAAAAATCTCCAAGCAGAATCTCCATAGAACCAGGGCCAAGGCAGAAAAGCCTAGAGTGTAATTGACAGACGGTTGGAGTCTCAGTGTGGACAAGTGATACTTTAAAACTCCAGGGGGTCTCCATCATAGGGGGACCCTCATACTTTTGTGGGTTTTACTTCCAGGAACTCCACCTCATAGCAAATAACAGAGAAAATATCCTCATGCTTCTACCAGGAGGAGGGGAAGGAACCATTTCAAAATATATTAAGCACTGGATTCTTCTTGACAAGGTCTTCCCTCGGGAGAAACTATTTTACCAGAGCCTTATCTACTTAGGGGGAGGGAAATACCCAACTGTAGCCCCTGCAGCCGTCCCGTCCCACCTAAAGTAGGAGCAGAAGCAGGGGAGGTTGTGTAGCACTAGCAAAGTTCACAGTTTGAAGACACTAAACAAGCATCAGAATTTTCAAACTTTTGAAGACATAAAAATCACCCAGGGAACCTGCGAATAAAGTCTGATCTTGTACATGTACGTCTAAGGGTGGCACTTGAGAATCTGCAACTCTTAAAGGTACTTCAAGTGGTAAGAAGCACTCCAAGTGTGTTACCAGTACCTCACCCATTAAACAATGAGTGTATAGGCATTTTTTTATTGTTTTGGACATGAGCAATGTCTCTCTAAAAACGTTGCTTGTGATTATTTGATCTTTAGTAGCCTCAAAGTGTGTGGTCATTTGTAAAAACCTGTGTTTCATTTAGGATTCCAAAAAAACTTTTAAACTTTGGTAATCTGGAAAATTCACTAGAATGGAATATCAAATCATTCTCTAACATCCCAGAGAAATGAGATGCTTTTCAAAGTATGCTTAGAAAATTATTTTAGAAAAAAAGTTGTTGAACTAGAGAATAATTGGACATAGGTTTTTGTTTTTTTAACTAACAACTCAGGCAATGATACCTTTGTCTGATACTTTGACATGTTAAATTATTTGCTAAATCTTTGTTGGTTAATCAGATGATAGCAATGAGTATAAAACACTTTCCCTAGTAGTTAGCCCTTGAAATTAATAAATCTACTATTCCAAAATTGGAGTTTTCCAACATTAAAAAACTGTAAAAAATGTTATCAGTCTTCTAAGATTCTTGCAGAAGACAAGAAAGACAGAACAGCAGATGAAGGAGGAAATTGAGAACTGAAAAGCCAGGCCCAGCACAAACTGGAGGGCAGCTGAATAAATTTCTCTTGCCTGACCTAGTTCAGTAATAAGACAAATGGCTGGAAGAGTAATGGAGCTCTAGCTTGACAATGATGACTGACACAGCTATCAACTAGGTCCTGCCAGAAATGCAAAAGGCCATTACACCGCTTCCGTGCTCCCTTCAGAGCTCTGTCGTTTCTGTACCTGGCCAGCATATCCAGTGGAAGCACTTACCATGATAATCCCCTTGTCCTGGTGGATTGGTTAGAATAATCTTCAGGCAACTAAAAGGTGTATAGTCTGTCCTCTTGCCTTCCTTTCCAAAGCTATGACGGATGTTGTAAGAGTAACCTTTATCAAACTGGGAAAAAAAGAAAGAAGAAAAAAAGTCAGCCAATAAATGTGCTAGTGATGCCAGCTAGAAACAGAATGCACAGTGATGCTTTCTAGAATAAATTTAGCATTCACAGGCAGATGTATATGCGCACCAAACATATCATTTGGGTCCTTTATGATACAAATAATTTTTTAAGGTGCCAAACTTACAGAAAAATAAAATTTTCAGGTAGAAAACAGTTAATGTTACTTAAAGCTGAAGATAATCCTTTCCTGAGAAAAGTAATCAGTTTACCCTTTCTTAATTTGATTCCAGAGATTATACTAGACAAAAAAGTTTAGCCTTTTTTCTACTCCCTTTCCACATTCTCCCTGAATTCCTACATCCTACCCATTCTACTGCTGAAATGGCTCTGAAAATAATTAATCCCTTCCTCCGCATTTCCACCACACAAAGCCAGTAAGTCAGCAAATGCTCAATGAATAAATGAACTACAGAATTGCCTCCTACCTGGAATCCCTGCCTTCATGTTAATAAAATAAGCTGATGTGATGGAAGAGACTTTGAACTAACATCTACTGAAAGGCAATTAGGTGCCAGACATCTTGTCAGGTGCCTTTAAAAATAAAATCCTGGGTGGTGGATCCCGTGGCTCAAATGAGTAGGGCGCCAGCCCCTTATGCTAGAGGTGGTGGGTTCAAACCCAGCCCTGGCCAAAAACTGCAAAAAAAAAAAAAAAAAAAAAAGAATCCCATTTAAATCATTCTAAATCAGCGGTTCTCAACCTGTGGGTCACATGAAAAAATGTATTACTTGAATATAAAGTATTCCTTGGTCTAGGATAGCATTTAAGATGGTACCAGCCCAGTCTCATGTGTCCATTAAAAGTTTTCCAGTGTATGACTGACTGATATAGGGTTTTCTCTGTTCAGAGCTGGACAGGGACCCTCACTTTCTAGGCACGGGCAAACAGGCCTTCCCAGACCACATTCTGTGGACTCACGCAAGAGCAAAGAAAAAGCAGCCTGATCAGTATCTCACCTGGAGATACTGGAGTCCTCACTTGGGATAGAGACTGTGAAGACTGGAATCATTTGCTAATCAACATGGTCAGAAAGTTTTCTGTCTGCCAGCTCCCGGCCAAGTGTGATATGCATTCCCAAGAAACCCCTGCTCACAGACAGGATGTGAACCCCTGGACAAAAGGCCCAGGGGGGCTTCCCACTTGGGTTCCCCTCCACTGCCTGAGGTTCTCCCGCCCTTCTTTCCTTCTCTATTCCTTTCTCTGTCAATATCCTTTTGCTTCAGTGTGTGGTCCCTGGGTTCATTCTTTGAGTTTCTGAGAGCAGGGCCTTGGCCATAGAAATTTCCACAACATGATGGTTAGTTAATTTTCTAATTCTATTATTAGGAGACACCCATATGACTCAGCAATGCATACCCTACTTGTCAACCAAAGGCAGACGATGTACCTTTGGCAAGATGTTTGGCAAGAGAAAATATTCAATTATGATGGACTCTTAGATAAAAATCCAACTTTCCTGGGAAGGAGTAGAGGCTAGGGTAAGTAACCCATGTTCAATGATTATGGAAAAACATTATAGATCAGAAATCAAGTTTCTAAAATGAATTTTACACTGTGGCAAATCACAAATTTAGTCAAAAATTATCTTTTGTTCTGAAAATACATGTTTGTTTAAAAGAAAGCTTTGCCATATTTATAGTGGAGTACAATCTTAGATTCCCATCTGCTTTGACTACTCAGAGGTCTCTCAAAACTTTCAAAAACAGAATGATAGAAGCTGTGAATGGCTGTGTAGCACATCAAATGTTCCCACATGACACTTCAAGTAATACTTACTAAGGAGTGAGAAGCCAGAGAGCCTAAATAACAAGTCATCTCCAAAGGACAAAATCCGCAATTAACAGCCAAATGGTAATAAAGAGACTACTGTTTTTACTTCTACAATTCTTTAAATTTAACTTATTAAATGGATACTCTAGAAAGCTTAGATAATGATTAATCAGCAAATTTTCATGCATAACATTAAAAAGCATTAAGAAGTTAGGAATAAAAATAAACAGATTAGGGAGGCACCTGTGGCTCAGTGGGTAGGATGCCAGCCCCATATACCAAGGGTGGCAGGTTCAAATCTGGCCCCGGCTGAACTGATACAACAAAAATAGCCAGGTATTGTGGCGGGCGCTGATAGTCCCTGCTAGTGGGGAGGCTGAGGCAAGAGAATTGCCTAAGCCCACGAGTTGGAGGTTGCTGTGAGCATTGTGATGCCACGGCTCTCTACCGAGGGTGAGAAAGTAAGGCTTTATCTCTACAAAATAAAAAAAAATTGAAAAAAAAAAAAAAAGGTTATTGTGAGTTTATAAATACTAGTGCCTAATCAATTGGTAATTTTTTAAAAATACAGAAAGTAAGCAGACCATATTTTGGAAAACAGTTTGATCCCTTCTATTTTAAGTCACCCCAAGGCCCCACAGTATGGCAGAATTGGCTCTTGCTCTCTCCAGGTTCTTACTAAAAGCAACACCCAGGTGGCAGGACTGTCACAAGTTCCAGGTTTTGAAGACAGAGGAACCTGGGAAGAATCTCCACCTCCTCCACTTCACAGGGTGTGACTTCAACTCTCAATTTCCCTAATCTATACAGACATTAGCATTAATGCATTAAGTTGCTATGAAGATTAAATTAAATTAAAACATTAAGCAGAGTGCCTATTCGGTCCTCAATAGATATTAGCTGTTATTGGTAAGAAAAAGATAAATATTTTGGTGCCCAAATTTAAACGTTGACAATGCTAATGATAAAGGCTTCTATTATCAATAGATATTAACAGAATCTTCACATAGAAATTTAGGGAGGAAAAAAGACTCACTGAACTATTTAATTAAATTTCTAGTCATCACCTGAAAGTGTCCTCCCTTCTTCCAAATCCCATCTACAACTCTGACAAACTATTTGTGCAAACCTGGCTCAAATGTCATTGCCTTCCCACAAGCACCCAGGCAAAGGCTATCGCTTCCTCAGAAGCACACACAGCAGCAGTTTGTACTGTGCTGTACATTTCTTGTTGCAGTAGAAATTTTGCATTTATTACTTCTGAACTATTAATACCCTGAGGGCAGGGACTGGGTTGTGGACTCAGCATGCCCATTCAGCGTTAGACAAGAGGTGCTCAATAATCTTTACTTGAATAAAAGAGAAAATAAGTAGATAACTGAAAGGATGAATGAATAAATATACTTCAAGAGATGTTAATTTATCAGGATTAAATAGCTTCAAAAAACTGCGAAATAATTGTAAGTTCACGTTGCTATCCTATTTTGCTCTTCTTGATGGCTTTTCATGCTTCACTATAACAAAGACTGAACCAGAATTTGAATGATGCCCTCTACAGAGTATAGTGGACATACCAAAAGTTTATAAATTAAAACATTTTTACTTTCAAAACTCTGTTCAGTATACTGGTGCAGGCTGTCTATGCTTCAAGGACAGTGGAAAATATAATACTCCATTTAATTTTATCTGCTTTTTAAATCCGAGGTTATAATTTACATATAGTGAATGTACAGATCTCAGGTCTGTAGTTTGAATGGTTTTGGCAAATGGCTACATGTCTATATATAACCTGCACTCTTACCAAAATAAAGAACATTTCTGTCAGTCCATAGTTCTCCCGCTCACCCCTGCCCAGTCAACGTTGTTCCCCCCCACACACACACCCAGAAGCAGCTGCTGATCTGACTTTTGTCACCATAGATTACCTTTAGCTGTTCTATAACTTTACATAAATGGAATCATACAGTATAAAGTGTTTCGTGTCTGCCTTCTTCCATGTCTTTTAATGCCTGTGAGAGTTACCCCTGCCATTAGATGTGTCAGTAGTGTGTTCATTTTTATAGCTGAGTAGTGTTTAACATGGGTGTCCAAACCTTTTTCTTTTCTGCTGCACACTGGAAGAATAAGTTTTCTTGGGCCACACATTAAATACATGCAAACACTAACAAAAGCTGAAGAGCAAAAAAAAGGTCCTTCCATACTTTTCATGATACTTGATGCCAAAGGTAAGCCCAAACCACCCCCCCCCCACACACACACACACACACAAGATTAGCATGTGGCCCATAGGGTCACAGGTTGGCCACAGGTTGGACACCCCTGTCTAGTGTACAGATAGCCCAGATTATCTAGGTTCTTGTTGATAGACATTAGGACAATACTGTTATATAATAAGAAAACATATTTGATCTCTGCCCCCAGTTCCCAGCATAGAGACCCCCTCACTGAGTGAGATGGGTGCCGGGTTCACCTTTGGCCCCAGTTCCTAACACAGAGCTCCTGATCCTTGGAATTTCCGGGGTACTAGGACTGTCTTTTGTTCTAATGAGGTTACTCTTGATGGGCTCCTAGATGGGGTGGGTCACCAGAAAGACTGTGACATGATTAGAAGCTTGGAACTTTCAGCTCCACTCCCCCCTCTTCCAGGAAGGAGAAAGGGGCAGGAAATTTTGTTAATAATTGATCATGTCCACATGATGAAGCCTCCATAAAAATCCCAAATTCTCAGGGGCTCAGAGAGCTTGTAGGTTGATGAACACATTGAGATGCTGGGAGGGTGGCACAACCAGAGAGAGGCCCAAGAAGCTCTGCACCCCTTTTCACATACTTAGCTCAAAGTACTGCTCCATCTGGCTGAATCCTTTCAGCCATCTGAATCCTTTAAAATACTCTTTTGAATAAACTGGTAAACGTAAGTGTTTCCCTATGTTCTGTGGGCTGCAATAGCAAATTATCAAACCTAAGAAGGGGGTAGGGGTAACCTCTATTGGGACAGAAGTTATGAGTAACTTGGGAACCTACCGTTGGCATCCAAAGTGAGGGAAAGTCTTATGAGACTTAGTCCTTAACCTGGGACTGGTCTGCACTAACTCTGTTAGTGTCAGAATTAAATTGAACTGCAGGACACCTAGCTGGTACCATAAAATTGGTCAATATGGGGAAAAAAAACCCACGCATCTGGTTTCGTGTTGAGAGTATATTGCCAGAAAACTGCTAGTATAGTTTTTTCCTATCTTAGCACACATTGAGACCTTTGTCTCTAGTCTGCTTGCTTATTTGGGAATCTGGTGGTAAGTGTGACTCCAAAATCCAAGGCTCTACTGTCCACTGAAGAACCATAAGGACAGATGATGAGTCTTCAGAGTCTGATTATACAGTATGAAGCTGCGTTAGAGGCGTAAATTTCTTTGTTTGAATGGAACCTAGTTGGAAAAGTATCTAGTGGGCCAGAAGTGTTTTTCTCCACCTCATCGTTTCAAGTAGGGATTCATTCCTGACTCCCGGGCTGGAAATCTTTTTTCTCTCTGTTGCTTCTGTTTAATCCTGCTTCTCTTGTGGGAATTTCTCAGTTAAAAGAAATGCCCCCTTCTCAAACCCTGCTGAGCACATGCTCTGCCCCTCTAGTCCTGACACGTTTTCCTTCCCACTGGAAAAGCCTTACTGAAAACTCTCTTCAAATGTGGAGGGGCTCCTGGATGCCCCAAACTAGTCCCTATAAGAGGGGCACTAGAGCAGAAAGGAAGAAAACTCGGGGTGCACAGTGAGCTGCTTAATCTACTTGGCATAAAGCAGCAAAAACAAACAAACAAACAAACAAAAAAAAAAAACAAAAAAAACCCACCACCAGCTAAATAATTCAAACCTCCTTTTCCTTCAAACTTCTGAGGCTCTTAACCAATGTCTTCAGAAAAATTTTCTGACTCAATAAACCAGTAAGAGCTGAGGACAACACCTCCGTATTCCCCTCCCAGCTTTCCTTACACCCTTCTCTCCCAGAATGGCCTCCACTGCCTCTACCTTCAGCCCCTCAACCACCTGAAGCATGAGTTTCCCCGGGCCCCATCTTCTACAGATGAAGTCCAAGGTCAGCCAGTTCCTGTGCCCAAGTAGGGCCAACAGAAAAGAGATCATTTAAGCCTTGGTCTAGTTCCAAATAACAACCCACGGACAGAATTTCCTGACCCCAGGATGGAAGGGAAGAAGTCTGTTGGACAGTTTAGAATCATTCGAGGAGCATATCCCCTGAGATCCCCTGATTCCCTGATCTACCTGCGTGTTGTTTGTGCCTATAGATGCCCTCCTTTAGTTTAAAAAACCCAAATGAATCGCTTTTCCGAAAGAACTTTAAGGGTCTCATACTACCACTTATTCCCTGAGAGCAGTAAGAGAGAAATTACTAGGAGTCCTCGCTCAGATCAGTCCCATCAAAACCGATGGGTCACGAATCCAACATTGTCAACAATGGGATGAAACCGCGATTATCACCATCAGTAGAAGCAACGTAACAGGATGGTTCAGGGCTTCCCCTGACTCCACCAACAGCCCTCCTGTTAGACAGAACTGCTCTCCTTTATGAACAAACAACTCCACCAATACTGGACATGGATGGGACACAGAGTCCATGTAAGACAGAAACAGAGCCTCTCATGCCTTTTCCTAGGATTCCCCAATATCATTTAAAACCACAAGGACTTGAGGGGCCCTCCCTAATAATCCAGATTTATTAGGGAAAAAGCTTCCAACTCCCACTTGTAAACCATGCAATATTTCTACTTGGCCATGAAAAAGGATATCAGTCCAACATCTGTCATCTGTCAATAAAACTGTCATACCTAGATTTCCCTTGGAGCTAATACTAATGTTATTCTACCTGTTATCTCTTCCACCACGCAATATTTCACAGTCATCAGTCTGTGTTCTGCCTTTTTTAGGATTTCCCCTCACAAAAAATTCTAATACGTATTTGTTTTCACCTGGGAAAACCAACAATACACCTGAACTGTTATCCCCCAAGGATTTACTGAGGCTCTATGTATTTCTCATGCACCTGAAATGCCTACCTGATGAACTTAAAATTCCCAGGAAATGCCACTTCAATTCACTACGCATATGATCTCCTTCTATGCTCTGACAGGGATGACAGTCCCCTTTTTGACACTGAATACCTTCTTAAGGCAATAGTAAGAAAGGGCCAAAGGTTTCTAGAGACAAAATTCAATTATGCTCACTGTGTACTGAATATCTGGGGTATGATATTTTGGGTGCAGGTAAAATTATCTTCACAGACCAAGCTTCAACATTCAACATTCCCTTGAAAGGAAATGACAACAGAGACGCTTCTGGATCTTGTGGGATATTGGAAGAGGTGGATACCTAATTTCTCTATGATTGCCTCATGCTCTGATCAGGGAGTCATCTCCAGACCCAGTGGTCTGGGGTCCTCTAACCAAAGACACTTTCGGGAATTTTAAGGGCTCTCTATTCCCCCCACCACGCTCTGCCTTCACCGTGACCTTTTCCTCACATGAGATGAGTCTTGCCATTCATTATCTGCCTCTAAATGTAGGAGCTCCCACATCCCTACCCCTTTCCTCATCTTTCAGCAAGACTATTTCACTCATAGAATTAGTCCAGTTATGGCAAAAATCTTGCTACATCAGTGCAGAGAACATTCCAGGCTTGATGTCTGATAGAACTCCTCACCCTCCACCCTTAACATTTAATCATCCCGACCTGCTTTCCGTAAGAATTGTTAGGTCTATTTCACCGGAACTCCTCGACCCCCACTGATTCTTTCCTCTCAGTACTTTTTCATCCCCTGGTCTCCCTTGCTCCATGGCTATATATCCCCACTTGTCCACAGCTGTATTCAGACCTGAGTCTAGTTCTATCTCAAAGTCTCTCTTCCCCTATCGTAATAATTCCTGAATAAAATCTGCTTTTACCACTTTGACCACTGTCCAGCTCTAGTTTTCTTTAAAAATAGTGAGCATTCAATACTGAGTCACTAGCATTACCAAGTTTGTCAGTTTTACTTCTAACTAGAAAAAGATAAACTAGGAAAAGCTATCCTGAGTAGATGTTTAATATTATTTAAATTATTTATGTTATATCACTAGCTTCCTCATTAGAAAAACTTGAATCTAGCTACTTCCTCTAACTCCACATAGGACCTTAAAAAAATAAGTTCAGCAATTTGAAGTCTGTAACACAGCTGGAAAATATTGCTGCTATTACTATAATTGAGCAAATTATCTCCTATATTAAATATTTATTTATCTGCTCTATAAGAGAACTCATTTCTCATTGGTGAGAACTTCTCACAGGCTTATGAAGCAGCAATGTGTTACAGAGATAACACAGATTTTGGTTCTAACTCCACCACCTCCCAGCTGAAAATGTTAGGCAACTATAAGTTACCCAGTCTCTTTTTTCCCTCTTTTTACAGACTGTAATAATGAGATCTGTCCTTTACTCAATGTAAAAGCACTTTGTAAGTTGTAAAATGCTAAGTACATACTATGTATGATGATTGTGCCCTACAATTATTTGTATAAAATTTGTACAGTTTGTGAAATTATGGAAAAAGTTCTATTTTTCATTTAAATATACTCTCCAAATACATACTCATGAGAGTTCCCTTGAAATGTATTGACTCGAAATTATTTTCAAAAAGCAGGACATATGGACTCTATCTTCATGTCCTAACCCCTTCTCCTGAGGCCATGAAGAATGTTTTCTTTCTAGACCCCAGAGAATACAGATTCTTTGTCATCAAATTTCCCCGGGCAAGGTGAAGTGAAAGTTTCTACATTCTGACCTACCTCATTGTTTTCAAAAAATGAAAAGGAAATATTGAAATATCAAAAATCCACAGAATAAGTATTAGAAAAAAAAACCCTATGTAATCTGATGAAGCAACTGATTAAGCAGGCCACTTTCACTGATGTCAGTAGATCAAAAGGAAGGTCACCTGTGTATTAAAAAACCTGCCATACTCATCAGAGGAAAATGAAGAGCTGGCTATTCAGGAATATGGATGGTAGGTGGTCCAGTAGGTTTGTTTTGTCTTTTCCATATTCTACAAATAGACTCAGAAAACAAGATTTGAGGATCACCTGTCACCTGGGGCTGTGTGATCTACATCATTCTAATTGTATCTACTCAGTAATACATTAAATTAAAAAAAAAAATTTCTACATTCCTAATGGGAAACTTAAACACACTACTGTTGTTAGCAATTATGAAGACAGTAGCAAGTAGTAATGTTTCAATAATAACCATTTATATTTCAATAACTGCTTATATTTCAATATATTTCAATTTAGATTTTTAGTATTTATCAAGTTGATTCTTTCTGGACTCTTCACCCTCTGTAAGGTATACAAGTTAGATATCGAAGGAGCTAAGAAAATTTCACCCCAAAATATGAGTCCTTGATATAAAGACTATTTTGAATTAAAAGCTATTCATAATCAGGGAACTCTGAACAAAGACTTTCCTCTATCTACCTAAAGTCTTAAAGGGCTGCTGGACTCCTATCACATGCTAATCGACCTGGCCTTAAGGCCATTTGAAGCACAATACCTGTCTCTCAGGTTAATTTACTTAGCAACCACTTGCTGCATGTGTACTTTCCAGTTTCTCTACCCCCTCCCTTCTAAAAGGCATCTTTAAACGTTGCAGACTATCACTGAAACTTTGGGAAATCATTCTTGAGGTTCCTCCATGTGCATGATGTTTGGAAATAAGCCTTTCTCTTATTAATCTACTTTAACAGTGAGTTGATCTTTTCAGCAAAACAATCTAGGGGAAATGGGCAAGTTTCCCTGAGACTCCCCTTCAATATCCTATTTTATAGATGAGAAAACTAAGGTTTCCAGAGGGCAAGTGGTAAATAGTTATTTCAATTACTTAATGGAAAAGCGGAAATTAAAATCCCAGTCTTTTGCTTTTTAGACAACACTACAAAGTTTTCAATGGACAAAAGAAATAAGCACATATTACCAACTGTCAGTCAGCAAACATCAACTATTGGCTGACGGCCAGTGTTGTTCAGGTGCTACAGGCCATCTGGGAGTTGCCACTGAACCACAGACAAATGTTTCTGATTCCAGTGAACACCAGAGAAAAGGATCTACTCTCTAAAGGAACAGTAACTCTAATAAGTCACTCATATATCATTGATTTGGTTTCTAATTTATCAGGATTTTAGAATAACAAAATACAGCAAACTTGAAGTTACAAGTCTGACCTGGAAAATACTAAACAGTGTTTTAGCACGCCTTCAAAGCACCAGTCTTCTTCAGATTCCAAGCTCCTATACTCTACTAAGTGGGGACACAGCAAGGATTTGGGGTATAAAATCAGAGCACAGGGAGTATGGAAAACTGAGAGGAAGGACACAGAGGGCACTGCTGCATGTGCACCTGGCAGTGTGACCCGAAGCTTCAGTGCGTTTTGCTCTCTTATCAGTGAGAATCAGAATCTAAGAACTGAACGAAGCTTCAGACATCGCCTAGTGCAGCCATGACTACACAGCAAATGCACGGTGCAGTGGGCATAAGCCGACGCTGCAGGGGGCCTCAGGAAAAGAGTCCCTGCATTGCCTGGTTCACGCACCTCTCCTTCATTTCTCTAGATCTTTCATGTAGCACAAAGCCTAGCAAACTGGAGCCGCTCCTTAAGTGCTTATTTGTTGGTACTATATGACGTCCCTACCAGAGGACTGAAAGCTAATATTTTGATTTTAATTCTCTGTTAATTTTCAGCGATAGAAGAAATTTAGCAATCTCCTATCACTAACTACTATTACTTAGTATACTACTGAAACAGAGGCTTTCACTAATACAACCTGGAGGAAATGACCTGGGGGGCTGTGTGGTAGGGAATCTTAACTGGTTATCTGTTCAGACAAGTGTGCCCGATATTAAAGATACATTAAAGCTGAAGTTCTCAGCATCCCCCCGACACCCTTGTTAGAGAAGTCTACTTTATTCACTCTCATAAATACTACTGACAAAACAATAACATTTTATTAAAATTCTAAGTATAATTTGCCAGATTTTGAAGACAGACACTACCGACAACCCTTCATTCATTAAAATCAAATATTTACTGAATCACATACTTCCACCTTGAAAGGTGGTCAATTTAGTCTCCCCCTGACTGGTAGGAAAATAGCCAACATAAAACAAATTATCACCAGCAAACTGCAGGAGCAGGCCGACTGATGTGAAATTCCCTAGTCCAACATGAATTGGCTCAGCTTGAATAAATGGTCTTTTCACTCACAGAAAATAAGAGATGAGAACTACTAACATCATCCAAGTTTGCAGTTGAAGACCGTACAAAAGCTGCATGACCAGCGTTTCTAATTTCCTATGGAGAGGTTCCCTCTTCTTCACAGATAAAGAATTACGATTTTAAAAAGCATTTCGAAGAATTAAATGCAAATTTATTTAACTTCTGCTATATTAGTTTCATCCTATTTACTTATTTTCCCAGATTTATTTTTCTGTCCAATTTTTTTCATGGTTTGCTTTTCCAGATTTCCTTATCTAGCCACTTTAATAACATGCGGTGAGTATTCTCTAGAACTGACTATCTTGGTAGAATTTCAAAGATTCAGCTTGATCATCAAAAAGATGCCTCCAGACACTAATGATGGGGTTCAGGACACACTATCTGACAATATGGCACCTTGGCCATCCAGGGAACAGCAAGAGCAGGAAAATTACTCTCCTTATCGCTAATCCCTTTCCCCTACAGCATGTCATAAAACCTAGAAAGAATTATCTGGACTCCCTTGGAATTAGGGAAGAAATGTCCTTATCTCTGAAGACACAGGAATACACAGAAGAATAGGAACAAACAAGCCTTGCTAAATTCCCCAGACTATTACCATTTGATTGTACCCCCTTTATCCTACCTCCCCTTGACTGCCTGCTTTTCATCAAACCTAAGCACAGAATATAGTTTTCCCTGTATCTTTAGGTTTTCATTTCCATGTGAAGGTTCCCATGTCACATAAAATTTCTATTAAATAAATTGGCATGTTTTTTTCTTGTTAATCTGTCTTGCATCATAGGGCCTTACCCATAAACCTAGTGATGAGTGAGAGAAAAAAATGATCTTTTCTCCCCTATATTACTCATAACTGAAACCTACTAGCATAGTAAAAATAAGTGCAAGAAGTCTAGGATTTTGAAGGGCTACCAAGATGACAGCAAAATACAGCCCCTCACTCCTGTAAATGTTAAGAAATGCTTACTATTTTAATATAAACATTTAAATATATTAACATGTATTGTCATATTTCAAACATATGTTTCTAAGTGCATGAAGGTTCAGAATTGTATTATATTCTTAGATTATACCTTCAACCACATATAAAAATACAACCCCTCGTCCATTCTAACACTTTTCCCTGGTACTGCATTTTATATGATATTGCCATTCTAGTATTTTTTTTTATTATTCTGATTTCTGGGATCTGCACCCTGCCCCTTCCCCTTATTTTCAAACTTTCAGTGTCATAACATCTTAAATAAATAGGAAATGGGTAATTGGTTACCCACGAACACCCCTTACTGATTACTAATAGCAAATTAATATATACATTTTTCTGCCACGATAAAAAATGATTTGGAAAAAATGTCATGAGATAAAATTATGAATTTCAGTGCAAGCCAGATCGCTCCTATACAGTGTCAGGGCCAAGAAGAACATGGATCTGCAGCCTCCTGTTGTAGTCAAGGGTTCGTTTCCTTTCTAAAGACAAACTTTGAAGGGATCAGAAGACAAATGTACCCCTGCCTCCAAAATCAATCAAGAATTAGAAAAATATATGTTAGGTGACAGATTGCTAATTTATTTTTTAAGGAAATTCACAAGGCATTTTGAAGGAGTGGTTTATTCCAGAACTGAGGTAAGGAAAATACAAGGAAAGTCTGGAGCATCTTCTGATGCCAGAGAGAGAAGATGTGCCCAGTAAGAGGAAGGAGTGTGTCAGAGGGGCACAGAACCCAACCCCAAAGAGCCCCCAGGGGCCAGAGAGGGAGGATGTGCTCAGTAAGAGAAAGGAGTGTGTCAGAGGGGCACAGAACCCAACCCCTAAGAGCCCCCAGGGGCCAGAGCCAGGAAATCCAAACAACAAAGTCAACAACAGTCCTGGCTTGTAACCCACAGAACGAAATACATATCTACATGTGTACCCTGACATAAACAACTGAGTAAAGTAATGGGGGAGAAAGGACGATGTTTCCTTAGAGAAGAACTCCAATAATAAATGTAGAAGGAAAACATAAAGGAGAAAATAACCTTGGTAATAATACTTGGAGGCAAGATCCACTCTGGTTTGCCAAAATTAGTGGGGGAAAATAGTATTTACATACTCTAAAATTATCTGTCCCCAGGTATTTGCAGAGAAACCCAACAGATACTACCTCAACCAAGTGATCAGGGTTAATATCACCACTAATAGTTAGGTTGATATTATATGTCCCTGACATGATATGATGAGAAGGGAACATCACTCTGGTGCTATTCTTACCCAGACTGCATAACCTCAATCTAATCATGACAAATTTCAGACATACTCAAAATAATGGGCAGTCTACAAAAAACTAACCAGTACCTTTCAAATATACCAAGGTCATAAAAAGACAAGGAAGGACTGAAAAATACAATGTACAGAAAAGGTTGATTTGTAACAAAGGTCATTTAACTTCAATAGGCATAGGTGTTTTATAGATTATTCAAAGATTTCTGTTACAGAAAACTTAAGTGAATTTTCACATTTGTCTTATTAAGTTTTTTCCTTGCAACTTGCAGCATTACACTGTTTATATTTAAGTATTATTTAATATAAAGGAGTAGCATATCAAACCCTAGAGAAATATCTGAGAAATAATAAAGTGTTCATGACAGAAGGATGCTTCCCCTCTTTCCCTTTCAGTGATGTTTTACTTCTAAGTACCACTGTGATGATAGGCTCCTTTATCTTGTGAATTGTGATAAAAGAATCAGAAGTAAAGCCTTGAAACAAAGTGGCTATTTCTCATAATCAAATGTAACTGAATTAACTAACCGGTGGATTGTGTTCTCAGCAATGCAGGAACATGGCTTTACAGGAGGGCTGTATGAACTTCATTGTCTGGCTTCAGGTCATCTGCTTCCTTCTCAACTTCAATGTGATTTCTCATTAAGAAACTGAATTTATTTTGCCACGCTATTCTTTTGAATTAACTATACACTGGGGACATGCTAACAGAAAAAAATAACAAAACACACCAGGAAAATGCTTTTTTTTTTTTTTTTTCCGATTCTACTAACTGAATAATTTTTAAAGCACATATTTTTAAACGTTAAAAAATGCTTTAAATATTTTAACAAATCTCTCATATATTCATTCATAAGAATTTAACTTAAAATTAAAATATCAAGATATATTACATTGAACATGGTCACAAGAACAGGTGGAAAGAATAAGCTGCCTGCTGAGCCCAGACTCAATCGGACCATTCGATACATTTAAAGTGTGCAAAAGCTTTGAAGTCAGCAGTACTTTAATCAAGATAAACAAAATTACACAAAAGACATAGACTGCCTTAAACTAAGAATATAACTTGTATTAATAACTTGATTTTTATGTCAATTCTCACCCCTTAAGAGTGAATGTTCAAACCACGTTATAATTATTATCTCATTCATGTAGGCGCAGTTATGGTAACTTGTTTGTATTTGCTAATGGAAACCTGTCTAATGGGAGTCCTTAGGAGCAAATCTGAAACTCTAACCTAGATCTGTTACTGCCCTATCCAGAGCTCATTCACTGAATCCTAACGCCTTGAGCTATCTACCATGCAAGGAAAGATACAGAATAGCATGTTGCAATGGATAAGAAAGAGCAAATACATAGTTGTCTTTCGCACAAGTCTCCATTTTCAGATTCATTGTACGTTTCAAAATTCAAAAGATAAAAGTCATCCTTTGGTGCTATAGAAATGACTCTTATTTATTGACTCTATTATCTTGACAGACACAGAAAGATACATCAAACTTGGGCTAGGTCATGTGGTCACTGTCCAGCCCTGACTTCTATCCACAAGGAAGGCAAAATCCAAACAAAATGCACTGTTTATCCACCAGGAGATTGGTTTTGGACGTGGCATGTTTTAGGAGCTACTCAGCAACCAAGGGGACATACAGGCAGTTCCCGAGTTACAAATGCCTGACTTATGTACAACTCACACTTACAACAGGAGGCTATTTACAAGTAACAGGTAAAATAAACCTGTTCCTTCATATGTACAAATTCAACTCAAGACCAGACCTACAGACCAAACCCATCTCGTTTGTAACCTAGGGACTGCCTGTACAGAGGAGGCAGCTGGATGTACATGAGGCCAGAGGAAGCAGAAGGTCTGGCTGGAGACTCCACTGGAATGCAAACTCCATAAAAAATAGGTATTTTGTCTATTTTGTTAAATTCTGTGCTTTTCAGTTCTTAAAATAATGCCCAGCACATAGCAATAGCTCTACAAATATTAATGCAACCACATGGAATTGCTATAATATGGTATTATTTTTGATCTACATAAATAGCAATTTCATATGATTCTACATAATACTCATGGAATGAATGACAAATTATAATTTTTCATTTCCTAGCCTCTCCCCTGGGCCTGAGCTAGAAAAATTACAATCTTTCTAGAAAACACACAGAGTGGAGTAGAGGATCCTCAGGGCAGCCAATCCTTGATCCTTTTCAACCTTTTGGGCCTCAGTCTCCCTCTCTGCATCATAGCCATTGTGTAAATGACAGAAATTGTCTCTTCCTAATATTGCCTATAAGTAATTATTAGAAAAGGGCCCTTGCAAATTATATAAGCAGTTAAATTTAAATACATTTACAACACCTTTTATATAAAAATCACCATTTTATAGCTAAAATAACTGAGTAATAGGAAGACTATTTCTCCAAAGCTACAGAAGAGGAATAAAGAGTAAATAAACTCAAAGTCCCCAAGTTCAGTTTTGTGCTCAGTACATCACAACTTGCCTCTGCCACCAACTATACAGAAATGTTACATATGTATCATAAGTAACTGTGTGATATTTACACTTCTTTATTTATTCTTCTACTTATATACTTATTTATACTTTTATGGTACTTATTTACTTCAAGAGATTCCCTGCCTTAATCTGTTTTTGTATGCTATGTCACATTTGAAAAAAATCTAATGACTTATAATTTTCCTGGAGAGTTTACCTAAATAGATTATCATGTGAAACTCTTGTCCCTCCAGAAACACACACACATATAATCTTTAAAAAGACATATGAATAATGCTTTAAATTATTTCTGTAGTGATCATTTTTGTTTTATCATGATATAAACTGAGTATTTATGAAACATTATCTTCGCTTCTGTTTTACAAAAAAGGCTATTTCTGAAATAAAAACCTTAATATATATTAATATATATAATTATCTAAACAGTAATATTAATGACTACATAATCATCTAAACAGTAAGATAACAAAAAAAGGAAAGAAAGAAAAAAAGAAAGAGAGAGAGAGAAAGAAAGGAAAAGGAAGGAAGGAAGGAAAAGAGAGAAAAGAAAAGAAAAAATAAAACAAAACTAGGGAAGACTGCATGGCACTCTGATAGGATAACTTCTAGGACGGAGAGTCTATGTAGCCACTTCCTATGTAGATTAATTTTCTTTCAAATTTGAAACCTGCCTCTGATGTACTATATAGCGAACAATAAAAAGAAAAACAACACATGCAAAATTACAGAAATATAAAGAGCAATTTGTTGAATACTAAGAATCCCAAGTCAAGTTGATACACTCGTTTCTAAAGAAATAAAAGCACGATGTAACTTTTGGGACTTAAACAGTAGCAGATAATAACAGCCCTTTTACCAAGCAGCTACATTAGATGATTTGTAAAAAGGCAGGGAGAATTTTTTATTTTATCTTACAATACTAAATAATTCACATTTCCCAAAATTTGCTTCTCTGACTTGTTTAAACAATGAACGTACCCCCATCGTACCCCATCTCACCCCATCATACCCTGATATCCCATCACACCCCATCATGACCCGTCACGTGGTTTCAGCTGAGCTTTCTCAGCTATATTAAATCCAATACACACAGTGATGGCAGAGATATTTCTTATTGCCTTAAATCTCTCTAGCTTATACCCACTAGCCTGGGTAGTGAGAATCTGTAAAAATTAGAAACTCCACAAGTGTGTACACAAAATTGTATATGAATGCATAATGAACTGCTAAATCTCAATTCCTTGAAGTTCAGAGGATTGTTATCTACTCTTCCCTTCTGTTATAAAAACATCATGCCCCACAAACTTGCAAATTAAGCTACTTGACCAACAAGCACAAGCTATTTAGCTCTTAACTGAGGTGACACAATGTGCAAAGGAAAGTCACCTTAATTCCACGAAGGGGAAAAAATTGCACTGAAACCTTCCTCTCACAGCCGAGCCTTCATTCGGTATTGAAACAAGTAATGTCAAACTCCATGGTTTGGGCTGCTGCTCAACACTGTCCCATTCATCTGGTGCTTGAACAAAGCCAAATAAAAAGGAGCTTTAATCTGCCTTTTTTTCTATTCTGCTATATTATACTGACTGTGTCTTTTTCCCTTAAAAAAATAGACTGTGATGCCAGGAAGGCTATGTTAACCAGTGTGATGAAAATATGTCAAATGGTCTATAAAACCAGTGTATGGTGCCCCATGATCGCATTAATGTACACAGCTATGATTCAATAAAATAAATAAATAAATAGAAATAGACTGTGGAGTACTATGTGGGGCTCTGGAGGATGAAGGTAAGAAATAAAAGGTGTGAGTTTAAAAACTAGGATTTAAAAGTCCAGTTAGACATGCAAATATTCGGGAATGGTAAAAGACAGAGAGGAACATTTCAACAAACACAAGGTAGGATGCTAAGAATTTCACACACAGGAGGTGACAGAATGGCAGGAGTGACTGGTGTTCTTCTGAAAGATACTACATGATTCTAGACAGATTCTAGACCTGGATGGCCGAAAGAGTTCGTGTGTGTTGCCTGCTTTCTCTCATTCACTAAAGAGATGGGGTTATGAATTTAAGTCTCTAGAGATTATAAACCCAGTTAATAATGACTAATATGCTAAATTTGTTGGAAACCTCGAAAACAATTTCTGGTTTTGTGAGCCTGACTTTCACTTTGTTACTTACATAAGAAGAGGGTGCATTCATTTCTGTTTTTGTTCTAGTAACAAGCAGGGTTGAAAGATCAGGAGGAAAATACATACACTTTTTTTCTTTTCTTGAAACAGATTCTTATTCTATCTAGAATACAAGGCAAGAGTGCAATGGCATTATCATAGATCACAGCAAACTCAAACTCCTGGGCTGAAGTGATACTCCTCCCTCAGCCTCCCAAGTAACTATTTTTAGTAGAGGCAGGGTCTCGCTTTGCTCAGACTGATGTCAAACTTCTGACCTCAAGCGATGCTCCTGCCCCAGCCTCCCAGAACACTAGGATTACAGGTGTGAGCCTCTGTGTATAGCCAAAAATACACAATTCTTATTCATTACCTTATTAACATGTATGAACTTTACTTTGATAATAATTTAAAGAAGATATGCCATTTCTAATTTTGCCATCTTAAAACTCAAAATAATAATGTCATAAAATCCTAAGTTTATGCAAAATCTTTTGACAGAAATGACAGGTGTTCTAAAGGGAAATAATTGAAAGGTAGACAAGATAAGAAATACCTTGTATGTATTTTTGATTTGGATTTTTGATAACTCAATACAAGAAAACTATAGGAAAACAGGTATTCCTTACTGTTTTACCACTATGCACTTGACCAAATGGATATTCTTTTGTAATAAACCATGAAATGGTTTTTCTTTTGTAATAAACCATGGTATATCTAGAGGGGAAAATGATTATAGAAATGACCCCAATTTGAGGGCAACTTCAATAAAAAAATGTTCCTCAGTTTTATAACCTTAAGATTAAGACACTTTACATATTTTTCCTAAAGTTTCACACTAAAACTGATAACCAGTAGAAATTTATCTTCTCATCAATCATCAAACAGTGATTCCAAAATTCAAATTAAACAACCTTACCTTCACAATTCAAAATTTATTGTTTCCTGTCTGGCAAAGAAAAATTATTTTCGAACCATAATCACAGTTGTCTATTTGGTGCTTACTGTGTTCTAGGCACTGTCTTACACATATCGTTATTGCCTTACACTTTTTATTTTGCTTGAGTCCTAGTAACTATGAAAATGGATTCAGTCCTGTTTTACAGATGAGAAAAGTAAGGCTCAAAGAAAAAAGCAACTTGCTTAATGAAGGCTGCACAGCCAGTGATGGCAAAACAGAGATCCGAATTCAAGTCTAATAACTCCAAAGCACCTGACCTGAAAATGAAAATTAATGTGTTACAAATACAAAATATAAAATTTAACCAGCCCCTAACAATATTTTCAAAGTATGATTATTCCTCTTTTTCCAAATTGAGAAGTAGACATCTGGCCAGGCTCAGTGGCTCATGCCTATAATCCTAGCACTCTGGGAGGCTGAAGTGGGAGGATTGCTTAAGCTCAAGGGTTCAAGACAAAGGTGAGCAGCAGTGAGACCCCCATCTCTACTAAAAAATAGAAAAATTAGCCGGGTGTTACAATGGGTGCCTGTAGTCCCAGCTACTCGGGGGGCTGAGGCAGGAGAATAACTGGTGAATCCAGGAGTTTGAGGTTGCTGTGAGGTAGATTGAGGCTAGCCTGGGGCAACAGAATGAGACTCTGTCTTAAAGAAAAGGAATGAAAAAGAAAAGTAGACATCATAGTCCCTTATTTTTTTCTAGATTATACTATTCTGCCTGAAACAAACATTATTTACTCTGTGAATAACTATACCAAAAGTTATCCTTTTTTTTTTTTTTTTTAAGATTGGACCTATTTTATGTAAATAAAAAGTTAAACCAATTTTGCTAACAGGAACACCTACAACCTTTCACAATATTCTACAAAAACTGTCATAAGGTCTGATATTCTGAGAGTGTAATAAGTAGGTAGTGTGAATTAGAGAACATGAAACACAGGCACGGTGGCACATTTAGCTCTTAATTATCATAGGACAAGATACTTTCTTTTTTCAAACAAAAATTTCAATGCTTTAATTCTAACCATACTATTAACTTAATTCTTGAAAATACATTACATGGCATAGATTATTTTTCTCCCAGAAGAACTGCAGTTTTACAGAAACAAGGCTGACAAAGAACCTTTAGAGTTCAAGTAGGACATCCTAGGAAGTCACTTAATGCTTTTTCATTAGAATCCCCAAAAAAGAATCTATCCTTTCAATGTTATGTTCCCAAGCATTTTACACATTTACAATCACAAAAATTATCTTTACTACCCATAAACAGCATTGTTTTTCTAAGAGAAAGGCAGGAGAATAAGGAAAGCTGTGACACATAAGATTTTGACAGTGAGAAAATATGATCAAGTTCATGAACTCCAAAAGGAAAATAAAGACATTTGCTAATGAGGTAATCACAAAAGAAATAAAAATCATTTTCTGTTCTATGATACTGACGAGACATGAAACCAAACATAAGCCTATACATAAAACAGCACAATTTGTAAAAGGCTTATCCACAGCTCTTTCACATCAGTTAAATTCAAATCCTAACATTAATAAAGTGTTTCTATTACCTTTCTTAAAGATGTTGCCATGGCTCAGCAGCTGCCATGATGAGTTAACGAACTAAAACGGCAGTTTCTTGTGCACAATTCATTTCCACATCCACAGGAAAACAATGGGCAAGAGTAACTAATAAAGTTAACCAAAACGAGGAGAACTGAAACAAAAACTGGAGGTTGATGAATTCACCTTCTAATTCACAAGCAGAATATAAACTTCAGCATGTTTTTCTCATTCAATTATACTTCTACAATTTTATGTCTAGATTCTATTTCAAAAAAGTCTGAGCAATAGACATAGTAGAAGATGGTGGCACTCAGAGAGAAAGGAGAGATCTTAACTATAAATGAAGTTTAGGATTAGACCTTCCTTGCTTATTGTTCTTATCAATGTTTTGGTTTCAAGAACAATCGATATTGTTTACTTAATTTTGCAACACTGATTTTTTTAAACTAATCTCATCTTAAAAATTATTAGAAAATGACGTTCTCCACAAATGCCACATATTGCTAATATTTATAACTTCCTCCTACCAAAAAGGCTTTTACTTTTTTTATGTTAATATGCACAAAATGAGTATTTGCTAACTACTCATAATTTTTTAAAAGAAAATACCGACAGCTACCATGCCCAGAGCACCTGTACGTACTGTACAGTGTGCCAGGCACTCGGCAGACATCACTTTATCCCTATTCCTCACAAGAATCCACACAAAACAGGGATGAGGATTCCCACACACAAAGGAGGGCACAGGACAGACACTGGTGAAGGAACGGATCCTGGTCACACAATGAACAAAGTCAAACCTCAACAGACCCAAACCATCATCACTGCACTCTGTCAGAATCAACACAGCTCATCCTAACTTTGGTACAAGAGCGATCTGTGCTAGATTTCCACTTCTAGGAAACATAGATAATTCTTCCTTCTCACAACAAAGCAGGTATTTTTTCCCTTTCTTTTATTGAGAAAACAGAGGTCCAAAGAAAGTAAATAGCTTTTCGGAGCTCCCAAGGTATAGTACTGACCTATACATCTAGAAAAGTGAACTGAGTGCATTCACCCTGATTCACACAGCCAAATACAAGAACCTGGCCAGGGACTTCAGCCTGTAAATCCAGGGTTCTTTCCAATAGTCAGGCTTCGCCAGTGTGGGTGAAAGGACCTGCATTAGGGTCAAAGTGACTGGACAGGTACACAACCACAAGACTTTAAAAGCTCTCTGATATTTACACTTAATCAGACAGTTGTTCACCATTTTTATCATTCCCTTAATATCTTTGTAAAAACACAATTTTCTATATATTTTCCTTTATTTGATAATCGTAACAGGTAAAATTTAAAAGCTGTGATTACTACTCTTAATTTTATTCTGTCCTATCTGACTTCCTACAATGGTGTTTCATTTTCAAACATAAAAATGCTGGGGCGTGTAGAGAACAAATAATACTGAAAAGTTGGTTCAAGAATAAATAAAGAATAAACAGGTTTTTTTTTCACAAAATCTTTATACAGAGAGGCCTGAAAACCTACAGCTCTGCACATGGCTCCTCTTTCCCACCTCAGGTTAGGTGATGCAACCTCACTTAAATAATGAGGGGAAAGACGGATAAAATAAGGGTTAGAATCCCTGTAGTTATAAAAAACCAAGTTACTCACTGAGTTTGGGTCCCATCATCATGAGTCCCATTATTGGTTACAGACTCATATACCTGTCCACCTATATGTCTAGAAAATTGAAATGAGCACATTCTCTGATTCACACAGCCAAATACAAAGGACTTAATATTCAAATATTAGAAACATTTTCAGTGATATAGCCCATATATTTACAACACAACTATCCTTTTGCATATGGCTTAAAAGATATTCCAAGAGTCAAATACTTTTTGACAACTCAAGAAATAGTGAAAAGGCTTTCATAATACTGTACAAAAAATCAGAGAAGAAATGTCTGTTAACAAACAGAAATAGTCTATGATCAAACTAAATGCATACACAGACTTTTGATCATATCTTAAGACATCAGACATTAGAAACTAATGCAAAACGATAGTTATAGGAAGACTTCACAGCAGTATATCTGGAAAAATATGATTTCCCTTGCTTTATAAATGAAAAATGCCCTGATAAAAGGATCTTTTAAAATATGTATATAAAAAAAATCTCCCTACTTATGATGAAGATATTACTATAAACACAATTTACATGAAGTGGTATCTATCATTCTAGCAAGTGGATTAACTGAAAACTGGGGAGAAAGAGGGCATTTTGCTTCCTCACATACTACCCAATAAAATACTTCGTGTCCTGTTGAAGATATGACAAAACATTTGACAACTTTTCCTACTGTAATTAGGGAAAAGCTTGAAGACTCCAAAAAGTACAGATCCTCCTTGACTTATAATGGGGCTAGGTTCCGATTAAACCCATTGTAAGTTGAAATTATCCCAAGCTAAAATACATTTAATACACCTAGCCTACCTTAAATATGGTCAGAACACTTACATTAGCCTACGCTCGGGCAAAAGCATTTCAGACAAAGCCTATCTTACAGTGTTGTATATATCATTAAGTCATTGAATACAGTACTGAAAATAAAAAACAGAATGGTTTGACAGCATCATAAAGTCAAAAAATTCGAAGTTGAACCATCAAGAAAGTCAAACATAAAAAATCTGAAACACAAATTTTCAGATTTCATACCACTTTTCAACTACTATCTACAAATTCATGATTATTAATACTGAAATATATCTGTTTGGTGTGGATAACCAGCAGAATTTTATTTCTGAGTAAATGGCATTGAGTACTTACTATGTGCAAGACACTATTATAAGCACCTGCTTTATATTGACTTCACTTAATCCTCACAACAACCCTTTGAGATAAATACTGTGAAGACTCTCACTTTACAAATGAGGAAACTGGCACATGGAAAGGTTAAGTAACCTGCCATAAGTCAGGTCTTAAGTGGCTAAGTGGTAGACAGGGAATTTGATTTCCAATCAAATTTGATTTCCTTTTTTTTTTTTTTTTAATTGTTAAATCATAGCTGTGTACATTAGTGCAATCAAGGGGTACAATGTGCTGGTTTCATATACAATCCGAAATGTTCCAAGGACTTGATTGCTCTGAAAAACCATCTCTGCAGTTTATCAGATAAAACTAGCTATTCCTTCCTGAACTTAGTCCAAAAACAAAACAGAGGAAAAGGGCTTTTTTCTAAATCATCCTATTTCTTATCCTTTAACTTATAAAAGTATATAACAATCAAGAACAATGTGTTAGGAGGTCAACTAACTCCCATTGGCAGTGCATCTGAGATGAAGAGAACTGGTATCAAAAATTTGGGTTTCATTGCGAGCTGTAGAGGACACAGGGTGTGTTAGACAATTCATTTAACCTTTTTGAAGACTTGATCCCCATCTGTAAAATGGGATTCAAAAATACTGCCTCCCTTATTAATTATATTTCTGGGGAAACCAAACACCTAAAATGATTAGAGAATGTTCTTTACAGAAGAATTCTGGCTAATAAATTCATTAATAAAAAATAAATGATTTAGGAAAGATCACTCAATGGATAAACCATTCGATGAAAAGCTGATGAGGAAAGGTTCAGGCTGCTGCCACCCAGTATGCTTCCTGATGCAGCATAACGTGAAAAACAAAGTACCACTTATGAAAGATCTTGCCAAGAAAGTTGAACCCAAGTCTACACCTTCAGAGTCATTTACAGGAAAAATGGGGCATACAGTAACAAACTAAATGACCCAAGAAAGAAAATAAATAAATTCAGAATATGAAATATTTTATAGAACTGGCTCATTTCTTCAACAAGTTAATAGACTGGGGGGAAAATGAATAAACAAAAACAAAAAAGAAAAAAGAAAAGGGCAGGTGAGGCAGGGATTATTATTAAGAGATTTATGAGACAGTAGCTTCATAACATGTGGGCTCATGTAGATCCTGGTTCAAACAAAACAGATAAAACAACAAAAACAAAATATCTTTTAGGCATTGGGGTAATTTAGGAACATGGCCTGGGTATTACACGTTACCAAAAACTATCTTTAAGTTTGCAAAGTGCTAAAATAATGGTATGATAATTAAGAAAGAGTCTCTATTTTTTAGATGTGCATATGGAAGTACACAGGCAGCTCTGATGGTTCGTTTCTTATGTGTCAACTTGACTAGGTAACAGCACTGGGAGGTAGGGTGGAGATATTTAGCATTATTTCAGGGTTTCTAGGTGAGATTTACATTTGAGTTAGTAGGCTCAATAAAAGCGAATTGCCCTCTTCAATGGGGTGGGCATCATCAATCTGTTGAGGGCTTGACTAGAATGAAACGGGGAGATTCACCCGACTGCATGAACTGAGACTTGGTCTGCTCCTGCTCTCAGACCAGGATTCACACACCACCACCATCCTACCACCCCACCACCCCACCACCCCCGGCCTGCTGAGTCTCCTGCAGACAGCAGGTCATGGGACTTCTTAGCCTTCATAATCACATAAGCCAATTCCTCACAATTAGTCTCTTTATGTACAATGTTCTTTATTGGACTGATACAGAGGAAATTCCAGCTGTGTGTGTGTGTGTTCCCTCCTCCTCTCCCCAAAGAAAACACATCCCTTGGTTGCAATATGTTGAAACATGTAATATATTGTTTCCCTCGAGCTATTTTATTAAAACTCAGGGAACTTGAAGTAAAATAATAACAATAATAATATGAAATTATTATTTTACTACCTTTTTTCTTGGCTTGTTTACTTTCATTATAAGCTTCTGCATTAACAGAAAAGTAACTACCTTGAAGATATGAAATGATTTATTCCCGTGAGGGAAAACATTAGGAGGCTACCAGACCCTACTTCATGTGCAGTTTTGTTTTCATTTTTGAGAAGCAAGACTTAAGAAAATCTTTGTTTTAAATTTTAAAAAGAAAGGCTGTGAAAATCTTTTGCAGTTAAATTTCTTCCCAAATAATATAGTGAAACTATAGAATTTAAAATAGGAGAGAGTAGATTTTCTTAGAAAAAGCAGACAGGCAACCTTTTTGGCTTCATGGATTATGTGGTTTCTGTTACATTTTCTTTCTTATGGTGGTGTGAGAGCAACCAGAAACAAGTGGAGGAGGCTGAGTTACCACCAATAAAAACAGACAGCTGCCGGGAGCTGGCCTGTGGCTGGCTATGGTTTGCCAACTTCTAAATTAGAACATGGATTCCTGACTTTTTTTTCTATGTTCTTCTTTTTCTTTTGAGACCAAGTTTTACTCTGTCACCCTAGGTAGAGTGCCATGGTATCATCATCATCATAGTTCACAGCAACCTCAAACTCCTAGGTTCAAATAATCCTCTTGCCTCAGGCTCCCAAGTAGCTAGGACCACAGGCATGTCCACCATGCCTGGATATTTTTTTCTGTTTTTTTGTTTGTTTGTTTGTTTTTAAGTAGCGACGGGGTCTCAACTCTTGCTCAGGCTAGTCTCAAACTCCTGAACTCAGGTGATCCACTCACCTCGGCCTCCCAGAGTACTAGCATTACAGGTAGGCGCCGTCACTATTGGCCTCTATGTTCATTTTTTTAAACTGACATTCATCAAGTACTTGATAGGTGCTTTAGCTACTTTTATTTACTTTTTCTTATCAATGATCATCACAATAGCTTATGAAACAAGTGGAGAAAATATTTCTTAAAATTCTAACATTTTGAAAAATTTCAAATGTATACAAACACAAATCTTCATATATCTATCACCATATTAAACAATTTTTATTATTTTTCCACATTTAACTTATTTACCCTTTTTTATTCTTGAGACACTTTGCCACCCTCGATAGAGTGCCGTAGCGTCACAGCTCACAACAACGTCAAATTCCAGGGCTTAAGTGATTCTCTTGCCTCAGACTCCCAAGTAGCTGTGACTACAGCCCTTTTTTAATCTTTGTATTTTAGATGAATTTTTAAAAGCAAGTTGCAGACATGTGATACGTAGGGTCTTCAAGAGCAACAGAAGGAATAGGAGACAGAGAGCCAGAGGCAGAGAAGGGGTGTTGTAGGGAGAAAGGCCGGGGGGAGACCTGAAGCCAAGTATTCACTGAATGGCTCTTTAAAGAAAAGTTACTGACTCCTATTGTAAACTCTACATTTTAACAATTGTTTGAGGGAAATTTAGCCTCAAAAGATTTCTACAGACTTTCTATTTAAATTTACCAAGAATTTTTGTGAATGTACCTTCCTATAAATAAAATTGAAACAACACACAAAATGGGGTTGGTGGCATTATAAAGTTTTCCCTAAAGTGAATAAACCATTTCATAGCTTCAAGTCAGTTGCTTTTCTGGTAAGTCTAGAAGTCTATAATAAAAGTAAACAACTCCAAAAAAAAAAAACAAAAAAACAAAAAAACAAAAACAAAACAAAACAAAAAAAACCCCCACAACAACAAATAGGTAAAAAGAAAGAAAATTATAATTTCATGTTACTATTATTATTTTAATTCCAGTTCCCTGAACTTTAATCAGATAGCTCAAAGGAAACAGTATATTACAAGTTTCAACATGTTACAACCAAGGGATGTGTTTTATCTGGGGAGGAAGGAGGAGGGAACACACACACCAAGGCTGGAACTTCCTCCATATCCATCCAACAAAAACACTGTGAACCCATGGGCCATTTTTTTTCCTAAGTGTAACTTCTGTATGTTTTGGATTAATAGTTTAAGCACATTCTTTGGCAGCCTTCAGCTTAACTTATATAACCTTCAGGTACACCCATGAGCTGATTAGTAATTTAAGGCCTGAGAAAAGCAATGCTTCAGAGGGAAACGGAGCCATGAATGAGTTTAATATGCAAGTACACTAGCTAAAGGGCATAATTAAAACTACATCACTCCTTTAAATCCACATAATTATGTCCCAAAGACATTCTCATTAGTATCTTTTACTTCGCCACTAAACCAGAAAGGGCCTCATGTCTACATGGTTGGAAAATAAATATAAAATTAAAACGTTAAGGCATATACAAGTCAGATAAAATGTTTATAAAATTCAATGACTGAATGTCCCTTTGTGAAATTAATATATATAAATACACCAGTCAACCATCACTGCTTGTGAGTCCAAAACAAAGTACCATAATATCAGTAGGTAACCTTCTGGCCCAAATTTCAAAGGACAAAATAATCAGAGATGTTTAACAAACTATCTTTAATTTTAGAAGAGAGAAAGCTGCTATTTCGATACTAACTCAACTGGAAATCTCTACTAACCAGCCCTTCCTTTACTATGCAATGATAATTGATGTTCCTAACGATCAGCCTGAAGCTCTTCCAAATCCTGAAGTTCATTCTAAATCATTAAAAAGAAGATGGAATTATGTTCAGTACACTTTTGGTGGTGAGTGCACTTCATTATATGCTCATTATTTTAAGATTAGCAATGTATTTAGGATATATAGGGCAACTGTCCATCAAGAGGCTATTCTAGTCAAAAGCAGACACTCATGGGAGCTATTTGGAAAAGCTCTTGTGCTCCAGTCAATCGACTATACATGGGGGATCACTTCTTTCAAAATGTGGGGCGTGGAACATAAGGGGTATTAGAGATTCTGTCCTGGGGCTTAAAGGAATTTTAAATCCCTGTTTAGAAAAAAATACTGGCCCAAACAAACAGTGGCTCTTCTGCTCCCTGTGTTAATGACACCAATGGAATCCTCTGTGACAAAAGCTGGAGGAGCAATTTGGAAGCTCCTACAGGAATCCACAGAAGAGAGGGTGATGGAGTGGACGACGGGGATAAGGCCACGATGGCGGCGGCACAGCTACAAGAGGATCAAAGACCACAGCAACACGGATTTTGATCTGAGCAACTGCAACAATCGAATTGCCCGTAGCTGAGGCGGGAAAAACTGTGCGAGGGATTGGTTTGAAGCAGGATACTAGAAGAAGAGCTGGGGGGGGGGGGGGGGTGTTGTTGCTGCTGTTTGCTCATTTTTAAGACAGAGACTCACTCTGTTGCCCGGGCCAGAGTGCCGTAGTCTTAGCCCAGCTCACAGCAACCTCAAACTCTTGGGCTCAAGCAATTCTCTTGCCTCAGCCTCCCCAGTAGCTGGGACTACAGCCACAATGCCCAGCTAATTTTTTCTATTTTTAGTAGAGACCACGGTGTGGGGGGGATGGAGGTTTCTCGCTTTGCTCAGGCTGGTCTCAAACTCCTGAGTTCAAAGGATCCTCCCACCTTGGCCTCCCAGAGTGCTAGGATTACAGGTCTGAGCCACTGTGCCCACTGTTATAAGTGCTCTGCTTTACTGCACTTTGCAGACATCGTGCTTCAAATGAACTGAAGCTTTGTGGCACCCTCCATATAGCGAGTCTATCAGTGCCACTTTTCAAACAGAATGTGCTCACTTCCTGGCTCCGTGACCCATTTTGTTAAGTCCTTCAATATTTCGATCTTTTTCATCATTATTATATCTATTATGGTGATGTTCTCTCAACAATCTTTGATGACACTATTGTAATTGGGGACATCACAAACCACATCCACATTAGACAGCCACCTGTGTGTATGTGTATGTTCTGACTCTCTCACCAACCAGCCATACACTTGTCTTTCTCCCTATCTTTGAGCCTACCTATTCCCTAAACACACAATATTGAAATTAGGACCATCAATAATCCCACAGTGGCCTCCAAGTGTTCAAGTGAAAGGAAGAGGCACACATCTCACTTCAAATCAAAAGCTAGAAATGATCAAGCTTAGTGAAGAAGGCGCATCCCAACCCGAGGAGCTGAAAGCTAGGCCTCTGCGCCAGTCAGCCACACTGTGAACGCAAAGTAAAAGCTGTCCAAGGAGATCTGAAGTGCTACTCTAGTGAGCACACAAATGATAAGAATGTAAATCAGGGCGGCGCCTGTGGCTCAGTGAGTAGGGCACCAGCCTCATATACTGAGGCTGGCGGTTTCAAACCCAGCCCCGGCCAAACAGTGACAAAAAATAGCCAGGCATTGTGGCAGACGCCTGTAGTCCCGGCTACTCAGGAGGCTGAGACAGGAGAATTGCCTAAGGCAAGAGCTTAAGGTTGCTGTGAGCTGTGACAGTACAGTACTCTACCTAGGGCGACAAAGTGAGACTCTTGTCTGCTAAAAAACAAACAAACAAACAAAACCCCGTAAAGCAGCCTCACCGCTGTTATGAAGAAAGTGTGATGGTCTGTCTGGGGAGGAGATCAAACCAGTCACAACATCCCGTAAGCCAAAGCCTAACCCAGACAAGGCCCTCCCTTTCCTCACTTTGTGAAGTGAGGAGCTGCAGAAGGAAAGTCTCAGGCTGGCCCAGGTTGGTTCATGAGAAGCTGTCTCCACGATGTAAAAGAATAAGGTGACATAGCACTGCTGAAGGAGAAGCTGCAGCAAATTATCCAGAAGATCTAGCTCAGATCATTGATGGAGGGGTCTATGCTAAACACCAGATTTTCAATGCAGATGAAACAGCCTTCTAATGAAAGAAGAAGCCATCTAGGACTTTCATCACTAAAAAGGAGAAGTTAATGCCTGGCTTCAAAGGACAGACTGACTCTGGCTAGGAGCTAATGCAGCTGATAACTGTAACTTTAACCCAATGATCATTTACCATTCCAAAAATCCTAGGGCCCTTAAGCATTATGCTAACTCTATTCTGCCCGAGCTCTAAAAATGGACCAACAAAACATGGAGGATGGCACAGCTGTTTGCAGCAGAGTTTACTGAATACTTGGATCCCACTGTTGAGTCGTCCTACTGGAAAAAAAGATTTCTTTCAAAATATTACTACTCAGTGACAATGTACCTGGACACCTAAGGGTTTCTGAGGGATATACATAAGGATATGTATATATAAACACATATTAATGTTTTCATGCCCACTAACACAATACCCATTCTACTGTGCATAGATCAAGGAATAATTCTGATTTTCATATCTTATTATTTAAGAAATACATTTTGTTAAGGCATGACTGCCATAGATTGTGATTCCTCTGATGGATCTGGGCAAAGGAAACTAAAAACCTTTACAAAGGATGCAATTCAAGATGCCATTAAGAACATTTGTAATTCATGGGAGGAGGTCAAAATATCAACATGTACAGGAGTTTGGAAGAAGCTGATTCCAACCCTCATGGATGACTTTGAGGGGTTCAACACTTCGGTGAAGAAAGTCATAGCAGATGTGTTGGAAATAGTTAAGAGAACTAGAACTAGGAGAGGAGCTTGAAGATGCGACTGCATTGTTGCAATCTCATGATCAGACTTTAACGGATCAGAAGTTGCTTCTCATGGATGAGCAAAGAAAGTGGTTTCTTGAAAGGGAATCTATACTCCTGGTTAAAATGCTGTGAACACTGTTGAAGTAACAAAAAAGAATTTAGAGTATTACACAAATTTAATTGATAAAGCAGCATGGGGTGTGAGAAAACGGACTCTAATTTTCAAAGTTCTACTGGGGTAAAATGCTAACAAACAGCATCACATGCTACAGAGAAGTCTTTCGGCAAAGGAAGAGTTAATGGATGCACAACACTCGATGCTCCTGGTATTTTAAAAAATTGCCACCCCAACATTCAGCCGCCGCCACCCCAAGTAGTCAGCAGCCCTCAACAACAAGGCAAGACCCTCCACTAGCAAAAAGAGAAAGCGCTGATGACCATTAGCAATTTTCAGCAATTAAGTATTTTTTAAGTAAGGCGTATGCATTGTTTTTCCAGACACAATGCTATTGCACAGTGAACAGACTGCATTATAATATAAACCCAAATTTTATATGCACTGGGAAACCAAAAAATTTGTGTGGCTCACGTTATTTGTACATTAATTTTATTGTGATGGTCTAGAACCGAACCCACAGTATCTCCAAAGTATTCTGTACCACCTTAGGGATGTTGAATACCCAAGACACCTATGCTGTCTAGGATCTATCCTGTCAAGAACCCCAGGTACTCTTCTGTACTAGTTCTTTAATATTTTTATAATTAGCACATAAACTTATCTTTGCTGTAAATGAAGGTTACTGTAAAGTCAATCAGAAAGGATCCCAAACTGAGTAATTCCTTAGGTAAAATTTTGAGAAAGGTACAACTTGCTGTGGGTAGGAAGTACAAGGCAAAGCTCAGTAAAGACTGCATAGCTTCTCTAGAACAAGTAAAAGCTTAAAGTCAGGCAGTTAGTAGTTTTACTCAGATAATGATATGGTGCTGGAGGGTGGCCCAGGTAATTTCTGCAATGCTAACGTCCACGGATTTGAATTAAATCCTTTAAGCATGCTACCAAAAATTCAAGTATTCAACATAACTTGGAGAGTCACTGATCTATTAATATTATCTGTGTAGCACCTCAAAACCCAAAACGTATCTCTCAAATGACTACCTAAAAGCTAGCATTTTGGCACTGATTAAAAAATTGAATTCTGAATATATCTTAGCTTAGCACTTCTAACCAACTTTCTTTGGACTTCTGACATTTTAAAGGGAAATCCAATGTATGTATGAGGACACCATTGATTTATAATTTCTAACCTCCCTTTCTGTATTAAGAAAGATCACTAGACAGCAGTGAAACCAACCTGTAATTTCTCAGCATCTAACAGGATACTTTCACGCAGATTTAATAACATGCTCTCAGACTTTACAAAGTTTCAATAAAAGATTCTGCACTTGAGTAATGATTCTATGTCTTTAACCAAGCCATAGTTTAAAAGGCCCTTTGTTATGTTACCAAGAGCCTTTATATAAACATTTCATGAATCATAAAATACTCATGCATCCCAATTCTACACGTCCAACTCCTACCATCTTTCAGAGTTCCATTCAAATATCAATTCCTCCATGAAGTCATCTCTGAGACCCCCGGTGGACATCATGTCTTTCTCTTGAACTTGCCCTCCTACTGTACTTGCCACTTTCTACTTCCTATTAACTAAGAACTTGGAGAAAGTCATTTTGACTATCAAGTAGGCACTAGACACTGTGCCAGTAAGCAGTATAGTAAGAATTATCATAGGTACTCTCCCTATCAATCCCATCATTGTCCTTTTTAAGGAATGAGAAAAATGAAGCCAAGAGACATAACTTGTCCAAGGTCACACTACTAATAACTGGCAGTTGAGGTCTGAGCTCTGGTCTGATTTCAAAGTCCAGTCTCCCCAACTCACTGCCCTCCAAAACAGGTTGGACTGACCTACTCAGAAGACTAATGTTTATTTATTAAGTTGTGTGAAAAATTTACAAGTATCCAATAAATATTACTTGAAATGTTACCCTACATGGTTTCTGCCCTTTAAAAGCTCATAATTAATTGGAGGTGATTCAACAGTTGTTTTATAATAAAAAGGAAGTTACATTAGTCCAGTAGAGACTATAGTCCTTGAGGTCAGGGGTCATAGCTTGTGCAGCTCCTGTTTCAATCACAGTTCTTACAACATTGCTTTACATAGAGACTTTAGTTAATTTGGATACATAAGCTCTTCTTGTCTGATAAAATTATATTTCTTTCTGGGCGGCACCTGTGGCTCAGTTAGTAGGTCACCGGCCCCATATACTAAGGGGGGTGGGTTCGAAGCCAGCCCTGGCCAAACTGCAACAACAACAACAACAAAAAAAAAAAAAGCCGGGCATCGTGGCAGATGCCTATAGTTCCCGCTACTCGGGAGGCTAAGACAAGAGAATCACCTAAGCCCAAGGGCTGGAGGTTGCTGTGAGCTGTGACATCACAGCACTCTACGGAAGGCAACAAAATGAGACTCTGTCTCTTAAAAAAAAAAAAAAAATTATATTTCTTTCCAAAACTGAGGATCATGAGCTTCTTTTTATTCTGTCTCATTTTTAGCTAAAGTTAAGGTTTGAATAGAATAATTAATTCAGCTAGGTTATTCAGCAATGTCTATTTCTATGTTTCCCTCAATGTTCTGGTTTCATTTTTCTTCTTCTTTTCTTTTCTTTTCAAGAAAGAATCTCACTTTGTCGCCCTTGGTTGAGTACAGGGATGTCATAGCTCTCACAGAAGCCTCAATATGCTGGGCCCAAGTTATTCTCTTGCCTCAGCCTCCTGAGTAGCTGGGACTACAGGCGCCGCCACAAGGTCCGGCTATTTTCACAGATGGCTTTCACTCTAGTTCAGGCTGGTCTTGAACTCCTCAGCCCTGACAATCCACCCACCTTAGCCTCTGAGAGTGCTAGGATTTACAGGTATGAGCCACCGCACCCAGCTTTATTGTTCTTCTTTTAAAGGAAGATAATACCATCAGAGTGTTTCTAGTGTTTGTGGTATGGCCTATCCAACAGACAGAAAGATCAAATGAATTCCAGACTTTCTACCTTTCTACTTAGTAGGAAATTCAACGATATTCAGGGTATTTCTTTCCTTTTGTTTGAAAGACAGAGGTTCGTTCTGCTGCCTAGGCTAGAAGGCCATCACGTCAGCCTAGCTCACAGAAACTTCAAAATCCCGGGTTCCAGTGATCCTCCTGGCTCAGCCTCCCAAGTAGCTGGAACTGCAGGCATCTGCCATAATACCTGGCTAATTTTTCTATTTTCTATTTAATAGATGGAGCCTCACTCTTGCTCAAACTGGTCTTGAACCCCTGAGCTCAAGGAATCCTTCCCCCCTCAGCCTCCCAGAGTGCTAGACAGGATTATAGGTAAGACCCACTGAGCGAGGAATTTTACCTGAAGTAAAATGGCTTGACACACATTCATTTTCAACCAATGAATACTAGTATTAAGGTTCATAGCATTCTCTCCAATACAATGAGGCAGATTGGGAGAATATAAAAACTTTTAAGATGGAGTCCCTGCTATTCAGACACAAAATCTAATTGGGATTTAAAAGGGTATGGAAAGAGAAAGTTACTGCTGGCTGGTGATTCAGGAAAGAGTTAACACAAGGTCTGGGTTTATGTGGCTTAAATCATTCCCAGTGTACTAAAATTAATTCATCCAGCTGCCCTTTAATTATCCAGAATTTTCTTCCCCCAGGAGAAAGTACAATTGCCTCCTTTTCTCTTGGTAATAAGCTTATACATACCACAGGTAGATTTAAATTGTCTTTTTAAAAAAACATAAAGCTTTATGAGTAACCTTGAATGTGAATATCAAAGTTGAACAAAATACAGCTTTTAAAATAATATTTACACATAAACAGCATGTGCCATGTTACCCAAAGAAGGGGGTTATCGTTACTGGTTGGAATAAAATATAATACAGTTGTAATAGCGATTAAACGGCTTTACCACAGCATTATTCAAATCGCATCCTTTATGTAAAAGGCCTCAAGGCACAATCAATAAGTTAATAATTAAAAAACATAAAACGGTAGCAGATAATCATCATCATAAAACTGTGCTAAAATAATGTTCAAGTGTTGACTTGTCAGAAAAGGCCCGTTAATAAAGACAGATTTGTTTTATACTATTCCTGGAAGGTCCATAAATTGAATAACAACAGAGAGAATGCCTTATATAAGGTACTGTTTGGCAACTGCAGAAACATAACTGCCTGAACTCATGTGTGGCCAAGGTAAAGCTTTGCAAGGGATGAGGAAACAAGAATAGAGGACAAAAAGTAGCCTTAAATACTAAGTTACTTTGTAATTCAGTACTACCACACTCTGGAAACCCTAAGAGCCACACACTGTGGTGTTTCTGCAGTCACAGTATCAGTAATGAATGAGGTACCTGACCTCCAACAAGTAATGAAGCCTCAAGGTTTTCATGGGAGTTAAATGCAGGCATACCATGAAGTAAGAGAAGGGGAAGCCAAAGAGCATGTGACATTGGCAAAAAAAAAAAAAAAAAAAAAAGAGGAACGAGGTCTACGTTTAAAGACAGAAAAAAAATGGGGCATTTCCTGGAAAAGCAAGGGAATGATTTCATGATCTCTTCCTAAATTACCTGGAGTGAGATTACTTTTGTGAGCATTATATTAAAATACAGTAGTCCGTTGACTACCCGAGGGACTGTAACAAACTCATCAACGTATGGAGGTGGTCAGCATAATGAACTTCCATTGAGTACATGTGGTACAAGTACAGTCTATGAAAAAGGTTAACCTAAGGAGGTGGTCAATGTAGGGAGGTGGTCAGCTATGGAGAGTCTACAGTATATGAATTAAAATGTCTCTGTCCCAGATTTATATTTTTTTTGTAACATAAATTTTCAAAGGGCAATTTTAAATATTTTAAAAACTGAAGGTAAAAAATAAAAGCATATTTGCAATTACAATTAAAACTCATATCCAAGAGTATTAATCAATATACATTCTTCCCTTTGTTCATGAAGAAATACCATGTTCATAACGTAACCTAAAAACATCAAAGTAGAAAAATTCCTGTTCAGTTAAGTTGAACAGTATTATCATTTATCTAAATTACAAAGTAATCTATATTTAAACAAAAATGCCTTTAATCTACCCATTTCCTGTGGAATATCAGTTTTTACCATTCTGACTTTACCCCTGCATATGCGTAACTGAACATTATTACTTACTACCTAAGCTAATGACAGGGATGTATTATTTCATAAATATTTACTTATTCTGACCAAGTTTTTTCTATTGCACTGTCTAAATACATCTAATAAGGTAAAATACAATTTATTTGCAGACTTGTTAATATTACAATGGAGAATATCTAAGATGAATGTTCATCATAGTATTTATTTTGAAAGAACAGGAAAAAAGAATTTATTCATACAAAGAAATTCTGACCGGAAACTACCAAAGAAAGGGGCAGAAGAAACATCTGGTTGGACAGAAAATTGGACTCTGCATGGTGGGGTAGTGACCTGCTAGATAGAGGCAGGTAAGGCTCCCGTGTGCACCAATAGTTACTTTTTTGAGGTTAACATGAATATTTAGGGACTGAGCATGGCACATGGGAATCCAGCTGGAGAACTGAGGGAATGTAAGAGGCAGTGGGTCTCCAATCCAAAGGAAAAGGAGAAATGAAAGGTTGAAATAAAAGGCCTTGAGGTCCAAAGATGTGGAGACAAAACATACAGCAGCTAAAAAAGATTAACTGAGATCAAGACCCACGTGCCATGTTGCCGACATCCATCATTTCCTTCTGTCCAGTGGGAGTAAATGACAGCCAGGAAATCTTTTGAGATTTTTAGTAGGAAATCCTTTACCTTTCCCTTTCTCAACTTAGGAATTTGACTAAATCTCAGGACCCTTGGGTGAAGGCATGATTAATCTTGCTTTACTCATTCTACAGGGAGCTAAGGCCTGGGAGGAAGAAACTCAGCCCTAGTCAGTCCTGAAGTCACAGATAAAAGTGTGGCATCCCATTTTAAACCATGATTCCTCCACAACGAAGGGTATGAAACTACGTTCGTCACTGAGATCACAGATGCAGTAGCTTAGTGTAGCCCTGTGTACGCCTATTCACCAGGCCAGTAGGCCATGGCTTCTCACCTGACTCCAGCTGTGTTTGCCTACAGCGCTGGGCGTGGCCTCCTCTCCAGCTTGGCCCCACGCCACCTGCTGGCCTCCCCCAGCCCCAGACTTTTTAGATAGATCTGGCTGTACTGCAGCATATCCTCCATAGCCCCAAACCACAATAGCGAGGAGTTCTGAGATCCCGTGTCTGTTACTCCTGGGTACATCTGGATGGCTTTCTTTGCCTCGGGTTGTCTTCATTATAAAATGGTGAACACCTACTATTCATATCCCACTAAAATATGATAAATAAAACCACCAATCCTGGGGCTCTTGTGTAAACACAACTCAAGTTGTAGCTAAAATGTCATAATTTTGTTTAAGCCTTCTCTGACTGCCTTATTTAAATGTAGACCCAGCTGGGTGCGGAAGCGCATACCTATAATCCCAACACTTCAGGAGGCGGAAACGGGCAGATTGTTTGAGCTTAGGAGTTTGAGACAAGCCTGAGCAAGAACAAGACCTCTCTTACAAAAAAAAAAAAAAAAAAAAAGCCAGGCAGTGTGGCAGGTGCCTGTAGTTCCTGGGTACTTGGGACACTGAGACAGGAGGATCACGTGGGCCCAGGAGTTTGTGGTTGCTGTGAGCTATGATGCCATAGCACTCTACCAAGACCAACAAAGTGAGACTCTGTCTCAAAAAAAAAAAAAAAATTGACCCAGGTACTACCCAGAATTCCCTATCATCTCCCTGAAAAAGGTTATTCATAACACTTATTTCTAACTAATTAAGCATATATATTTCACTTGTTTACTATCTCTTCCCCACCAGAATGTAAACTCCAGAGTATTGATATTTTTGTCTATATTGTTCACCATTTTACCTCTTGTTCCTAAAAGACTACCTGGGACACAGTAGATACTCAATATTTTTTGAATGAATGAATGAAATACACTCTTTAAATAACCCACTCGGAAAAGACAGGTCAGGTTGGGTATGTCTGAGATAGTGCAAAAGAAAATAACAAGCTTATTCTAGGGATCAAATTCTAAAAGAAATTTATTTTGTAGGGTATCGCACCAGTATCATCCTGATCACTCAAATGTACTTAACCTGAGTTTTTGTAGGTAATTCTCCTCTGAATCTATTCTGACTTAAAAGTCTTGCTTCACTTAAAAGCTGACATTCTTATCACTACAAACAGCAATCATCCAGACTTCCCCTTAAGTAAACATCCCTCTAATCCTTACCTGATTAGAATTTCAGCTTTTCAGGTTGAGTTGTGTACAACAGCAATCACATCATTATGGCAAAACTATTCTCTAAGTGCCCACAACCACAGAAACCCACATTCTCTTACTATTCAGGACATACTGCACCTGCACACAGGCAAGTGTAAAATAGCTGTTTGGTTATTTCTTTTTAAAAATCCTACTTTATACAGAAGTAAACCATTGGAAAGATGATACAAAGTAATTTAAAAAAAAAATTCAAAAAATATTTATAGGCAAATGATGGGTGATAAAAATATGACAGGTTTTTACAGACAGCCAAGAATATACCTTCCCCACTATTCAAGCCCCCAACATTTCAAAATTTAATATATCTCCAGGGAAAAAGCCCTCAGTATCAGAAGTCTAACCCATTTTGGAATTTATGCATACCCAATTATCCAGAGACAATTTAGCACCGATATTTTATGGCCAATTAAGACATACTCTTGAAATCTTAAACTGGCATCTTCTTAAGAAGATACATATTCTATTCTCACTTTCCCCAAAGAGTACCACACTTGTATATTAGCAATTAAAATCTGACCACCTTTTAAAATGTTGGATACAATGTCATTTTAATATATCAACACAATCCATAAGGTATCAGTGGCAAATGATACCTATAAACGAATAATTAAAGTTGAAGTCTTCTACTTTTTATCTTATTTCTATAATTTAAGAATTGAAAAATGTTTGGAGTGGAAGACCAAAAGTAATTAAATTTATTAAAGCTAATTTTTAGCAGAATAGCATTAGGAGGAGGACAATAACACCTGTTTTATTCTAATGACAGACTTAACCCAATACATAATTTAATTGAAAATTTGAATAGCTAGCCTCCTGACAATTCATAAAAGCTAGTCCAACCTGCTCAAGTCAATATTTATAATTAATTCTTATACTGCAAAATCCAGAATTAGTATTCTAAATGCCACGAAAGGCATGCAGAGAAGAGATAAACTCTTAACATACATACATCTTTATGATACATTAAAATATTTAGAAGCAAAGATTTAACAGAAATTTTATTACAAAAACTTAAAAATGTGTATTCTAGATGATTTGAGAGCTGTAAAGGTTACCTTTAAAATTGCTGCCCAAGACCAATAATGACCAAGATTAGACTATTTTTGCAAGAAACTATGTGTTAAACATTCAAATTACATTCCTAGGATACCGCTACCATGAACTTGCAAGCAAAACAAAGTTTTCCTTGAAAGAAAAACCAAAACATAAGTAATTTGTAAACTAGGGATTATGTATACAAGTTGGATAAATATATTGGTGGAAAACAGGAATGATTACAAAATAACCCACTTACCACCATTTTTAAGTTAATTAATATTGGTTGAATACTTTATAGATTACATGCTATTTCATACACATACTTAATTCTTTGCAACATGTTAGTAGACATTACTATTGTCCCCAAGAACTGAAAACCTCTAGTCTAAATTGTGTCCTCTGAAGTTTACACAGTTATCTTCTCAGTGCTAACCTAAACAACATGCCTCGTCTTCCTTCTGAGAGCACTGGAATAAAATAGGCCTAGATCCTAACCCTGCTTTGACCATGTACAGTGTTTGCTGCCTGGGGAAAACTCATTAAAACTCTCCATAAAAGGAGAATAATATTTAACTCATGGTAGTGGTGTGAGATTAAATTAAATAAGAAACATAGAAGGATTTAAAGGAGCACGCTTGCTTTGCCAGTTCCTTAACATGAAGAAACCTCACCTCATGCTCTGTCTGCTTTGGCTCCAAGGCCATGGAGCAAAAGAGAAAGCAATATAACAGTGCTGACATAGCCGATTACATTATTTATGGCCGAGTACTGTTTTCTCATTAGTGTCAGTGTCAACAAGCTTATCTGTTAGGACCGCTTTAAGAATTCCGTAAGATGGTGTATGTAAAGTATTCATTACTGCGCCTGGCACACACTAGGCACTCCTAAGATGAAAATGTACCATTCCGTAGCGTAGTGATCTTTTTATTTATCATCAGTTAACACCTTAGCAAATTCATGGCACGTGTTATTCTACCTTCTCTTCAACTTTCCTTAAGCCTTTATTGTACCAAATCCTTCTGTAAGGATCTCCCTGACTACTTTACTGGAAAGATGAGAGGTTGGCATCAGCATCCACAGCCCTTCTTTGTCCCTTTAAACATTCCTTCACCCATTCATAATCTCTCACGTATCTGTCAGGTGTTAGACAAATAGGGATGTTGACTAAATGCCTTATGCAATTCATTTACTCATTTAACAAATATTATTACGCATCTATCACCTATCAGGTACCTTGTCAAGTGCTGAGTATATGATGAATAAAAAACAGACCCTATACTCAGGAGTATCACGTAGGAGAAAGAGTACATAGAATACTGTAGTATCATATCACATCACACAGTAATGACACCATAATCATATGTTTTAAATTATCTGTCCAGCTCTCAGGATTTGATTCCTCAAGGATCCCCAGCAGACCCTCCATTCCCACGGGTTCCACTGCTTCTGCCGACACCAGCTTGAAAATGATCCTGAAACCACCTTAGGCTCCCCCTAAGAGGATGACCAGACCAAACAGCTATTTCTGTCCTTCCTGACTTCGCAAACTCCTGCAACAAATGCTCTGTTCTCATGGTCTCCATCTGTTTGTTCTGGCTCCTGTTCTGACCTTTCCTTAAAAGTGACTTCCTAAAAACAACACCCAGGCCTTTCTCAGTTCTGGAAGTCCCAATCACCTCCTACGTTTGAAATGTTACTTTTTGTTGGTGCCTAGGAAGCCAGGCTGTTGTTTTCTCTCTTGTCTAATTTTTCTGATAATTCTGTTTTCATTTTAGGTTCCTCCATATTTCTATTCCAAATAGTGGATATTCCTTAAAACGGAAACTAAAGCGGGACAGATTCGCAATCCATCTCACCTCCACTCCAATTCCAGGCAATTCCGCTCCCTGCCCTTGACCTGCGCTGATGGAGTTTCCAAGCTTCCTGTCACTCAGGCGCCACTTGAGTTAGATTTAATACTTCTCTATGCTATCTTACATCATTCCTCAACACATTTGTTGAATCCATGCTGTCCCCTTTGTTGACTAACCTGGTCAACTATTTAGCCCATTTCTGGTCTCTTCCCATTTCAATTCTTCACACTACTTCCATATTAATCTTCTGAAAATGGAATTCTCCCTGGTTTACAATTCACTAATGGCTAACTGAAAGACAAAGTTCACTTAAAACAACTATATTCTGGCACTGATATCTCTCTCTCTCTTCATCTCCTTCAACTTTCCTGTATTCTATGCTACAAATAAATCAAAATAGCATTTTTAAAACATTTTTAAGTAGCAAAATCCCTGTAAGTGAAACCTTACACAGAATTCCCAACACATGAAAGCAGACTGAGATACAATTACACTTGTTAAAGGTAGGCCAGAAACCAGAAATTCAATCTCCCCTGTTGATTCCTGTCCCCTTTCCTGTGAAATTCAAGAGCTCCCAAGAACAGCCTGGAAACCATTCCATTATATCATAACCCTTGAACATTTATTTCCCCAAACAAAATATCTTTGCTGAAATTCAGTCATTTCCCTTCTTTGCCCTTAAACTTCTCCATTCCAGGTCCCTTAAGGAGCCAGCACAGATTTTATTCTTCTTGTAGAAATTTTACTGATTACTACATGACAAGCTAACCTCTCATTCCTACGAACACCTACAATAAGAATGGTACTTACCATTACATATACAACAGAATCTGTAAAAGTAGGTAGATGAATAGATAAAAAGAGACATCTACATACGTATATATAATTATCCATACTCTGCCTAGGGTCACACGGCTAGTACAGAATGGAACCAAGTCTGAACTGTCTGACTCCAAGCCTCTACTCTACATGAGTTCTTCTCATCCTTTCTCATGTCACTGAGCACATATAAAATGATATATATCAAGTGTTGCAGGATGAATGGAGGAAGCCGTTCACAGTTGAAGACAACAGCTTTGAGTACCTCAGGCCCAGCCTAGCTTCCAAGAGGGCTGATGGGATCATTTTTGGAGTACATCAGAAATTCATTAGCAGTACCCCAACTCTGTTATACATATTCACTTAGTAACTTACTAGTACCTGGCATATAGTAGGGGCTCACATACATGTGTGTGTTATTGATAAAGGACAACACCTTATGCTCAAATTGCCAACAGAAGCAAAACAGAACAAATAAGAGCTGAAGAATTTCAATGCCTATACTTTGGTAAGCAAGTAAACAATTTAGAGTTCTGTAAGTGTACTATGGTATGAATGTCTGTCCCCTCCAAAATACATGTTGAAATTTAATCCCCAATGTAGCAGTATTGAGAGTTGGGGCCTTTAAGAGGCAATTGGATCATGAGGGCAAAGCCTTCAAGAATGGATTAATCAATTCATGGATTAACAGGTTATCATGGGAGGGTAACTGGTAACTTAAAAAAATGAGAAAGAGAGACCTGCACTAGCGTGTGGCACCTTTAACCCCCTTGCCATGTGGCTGCCGGTGCTGCCGCAGGGCTTTTCAGAGAGTCCCTACGAGCAAAAAGGCCCTCGCTAGACACGGCCCCTCAAGCTGGAACTTCTTAGTCTCTGTAATTGTAAAAAATACCGTAAATTTATTTTCTTTATAAATTACCCAACCTCAAATATTCTGTCATAAACAGCATAAACAATAGAAAATGGACCAAGACAGGGTAATATCTAGAACAGTGGTTCTCAACCTGCAGTGTGCCTCAGTTTCATCTGGAGGCCTTGTTAAAACACAAACTGCAGGTCCTACCCCCAGAACTTGATTCAGATAATCTGCATTTCTAACAAATTCCCAAATGATGCTGATGCTGAGATCCACTGGTCTGTGGAAAAAAGTTCCAACGATAAACATGTTTCATGTACTCACACCCCATCAAATAGTCAATCCTTTGGTAGCGAATTTTTAACAACCTAAGTCTGTTCTAAGTCATGATGAAAGTTGGATTCTGGGAGGAGACACAAACTTTTTAAACAATACTAAACGTTTCTTGATCTAATCCAATTATAGCAACACATAGCAGACCTTAAGTACGCTATCATCAGGAACAGAAATTCCAGCTATATAAAATGTACACGAGATATGTTGTGCTTAATATTCAATAAATCCAGGTAAAAGCAATTCAGAACAACAGCATTATAAGCAAGCTGATTGAGAGAACACATTGCTTTGAATTTATTACACGAATTATCCAGTTCAATCGAATTCTTAACAAAAATAGTAGCTGAAGTGATTGAATATCCAACTACCAAGTAAAAGAATACTTTAGCAGTATATTTTTTCATGCTTTAAATTGAGGTTTGAGAAAGTTTATCTCCTGCGAACCAGGTGAGGCTTTTCTCAAGGTAGACTGGCATGTAAATTAGAATTACGAAAATGTGTGTAAAACTTTACTATCATTAATTACATTTTATTTGCATAGAGGCATTTATTTTAGGAATTCGGAAATTATTTAAGGAATAAGACATTCAAAACTTTGAATACTTCTTATAGAATCATTCACAAACCCAAAGAATCCTATTTGACAACCTATGTGTAATTTCAAAGGCCCCGACCCTCCACTGTCAAGGGTGAACGGAAAGGGCTTCATTTTTAAATTTTTAATATATCATAAATATTCATACTCAACAATTAAATCTAAGAATAAAAACCCTACATTATGAAACCAGTATTTTGGGAGTGAAGCATACTGCATAAAATAATTGGTTTGCTACAAGATCATAACAACAAAATGTTTTCTTGGAAATGGTTGATGTTTTAATACTAAAATCCCCTATCCTCAAGTATAATATGCATCTAAATAAAATAGCATTCAAATATCTTGAGAAGGTAAAATCCAAGGAGAAGTCTGGAAATAGATTTCTAAATGACAACCACCAAAACCGTAAAAATCCCCAAACCAGCTAAACAAAGCAGCCTCCATGAATGAATAATAAATAATGGAAGAATTATAAAAGAAAAGCAAATAAAGTTTCTCTCATTCCTGATTCACTGTGTTTTCTTGTTCTCTGCTCTCTTTCTGCTAATCCATGTCATTCACTTCCTTCAAATCCTAATTTAAGACTGATTTTCTCTAACATGATCCATCCTAATTATTTTCTTACTCCACATTACCTAAGCATTACTTTACATTCCCAGCTTGTTCTGTAACTGTTCTGTTATCATGTTTTGTTACTTCCTCTCTCTCTCACTTTAACCTATCACCAAGTTAATTATAATATTCAAGCAAGGAGGTTTTTTAAAAAAATCAACAGCTGATTACATTTTACATCTATAAGGGAATTGACTTAACACATCAAATTTGTCACTAAAAATAACTAACTGTGGGGGTGGCACCTGTGACTCAAAGAGTAGGGCGCCAGCCCCATATGCCAGAGGCGGTGGGTTCAAGCCCAGCCCTGGCCAACTTAAAATGTTAGTTATCACTCTGATTTTTCAGAATTACCTTGTCTGGATCCATCTTTCCTCTGATAAATTCTTGCTTCCAGAACTGCAAGGCCTGTTCCAATGTCAAACCAATGCCCTTCAGGAAAAGGCCATACTGCATTCGGCCTCCATGACGAAGATGATGATTTTCCCGCAAGGCTTTATGTAACTGACGCATGCAGGGTGGGAAGGATTTGGTAGAAAGCTGCAAGAAAAAACAGTGTTTAGTTATGTGGAAGATGTAGCAGATCTTCCAATTTGTTGTGGTTACAAATTCACTCTAATTGGAATAAAAACAAAAACCATAAGAAAATATTACAATTGCTTAGTGGCAGATAAAATTCTAAGATAACGCAAATACAAAGGAGAATATAAAAATAAAAGAAATTGTTCTCACAAGAGAAATCAAATAAATCTGTTAAAGAAATTAATAGTTGAAAGGAAAACAGTGAAGGTCTTTCCCTTAATCTCAAAAGTGAAATATCATTGCCCACTTTTAATTCAACTTTTTTACTTATGGTCTCAAATGTATTCTCTCAGCACTTCCTCAAATCTCCTCCTCCTAAGATTTAAATTCTCACGGCCTCATATATTCCTTGGCAAATTCACTTTGTCTATAAGAAAAAACATTTTGTACTTTGTTCAACTTTGCGGCTCCCTCTAGTGACCATCCAGTTTCGGTTCTAAAACTTTCCCTTCCCAACCTAATTCATTGAGATTTACACTTACCCAATAGATACTTACCCAAATCTACCCCCCCACTTGGCAAGACTACCTGGAAAGCCATCCAGCTCATCTTTACCTGACCATTTTCATTCCTTCATACTGTCGCCTGATTATTTTTTTCTTAAACATGGTTCTAATCCAAACAAATCAATGAATATTTGACATCCTTACTTAATAGTTTCCTCATTAAGTACTTTTTAATTATACGTAACAACAAATATTTATTAGATGTTTTGGAAAACAAGAAAATTAATAAGGCATAATTTGTTCCATTAATATAGCTAAATAAAGGAAAAATACACAGCAATCATTATATTCACTATTATGTTAAGTTAAACTCACGTAATAAATGATTACCATGCAGGCAACAAAGGCATAAACATGTGGTGCAACGGACGCCCTGTGCCAGGGAGTGGGGTTCACCCCAGTCACACTACACCAGTATGACTCTTCTGCCCACTCAGCTGGGTTATTCACTATCCCACGAACACAGAGTCATATTTTGTACCTTCTCGTTTTTCTCACTTTGCTGGTCATGCCTGGTGCACCCCTCTCACCCCCATGCCATTTACCCAAAGTTGAGCAATTCTTCAAGACCCAATTCAACTTCAACTTTCTTTAGCACATTCCTTCGTTAGTTTCCACTCATTCAATCACCAAATATTTACTGAATATTTATTATGTGTATAGTTCTGGTGAACCATAAGTGAACAAAGGAGTCAAAAACCCTGTCTTTAAAGCGCTTACAAGGGAGAAAATACACAATGAACACAGACCAAAAAAAAAAACCTGTAATCCCAGCACTTGGGAGGCTGAGGCAGGCGGGTTGCCTGAACTCACAAGTTCAAGATCAGCCTAAGCCAGAGTGAGGCCACATCTCTAAAAACAGCCAGATGTATGGCAGGTGCCTATAATCCCAGCTACTTGGGAGGCTGAGGCAAAAGGATCGCTTGAGCCCAAGCGCTCTCTACCAAGAGCAACAAAGTGTGACTCTGTCTCAAAAAAAAAAAAATCAAACATAATGAGGGAAGAGGTACTTTAATATGGGTGGTCAGTGAAACCACTCTGAAAAGATAGCATTTAGCTACGAAATAAATCTTAAGTCAGATTCCAGGTAAATGAAGACCCAAGAGTACTGGTCATGTACAGAAAATAAAAACAGAGACCCTGGAAAGGAATGAACTTGGTTTGCTAAGAGGCAGGATGAGGTCCATGTAGCTAGAGCAGTGAGTGAGCCAAATGGAGCAGAAAACACAACTGAAAAGATGAGTACATACGGCTTTACAGGCCACAAAATGAGTTTGGATTTTTCTCTAAATATGATGGAAACCCACTAGAGGTTTTGACCAGAAGACTATTATGATCTGATACATTTAAGAACTCTATTATGTCGTGAAAATAGTATTATGAAAGCAGGAAGAAAACTCACGAGGCCTTAGCTGTACTCCAAATACTAGAAATAAAAAACATGGGATATAGGGCTGGCCATAATGAGATAGAAAAGCGATTGTGGGAATTCTAAGGCCAAGATAAAGAATGAATTACCAATATGGATCTTGCAGAGGCCAAGAAGAGTAACAGGGGTACTGTTAGTGTGAAAGACCATTAAGTGGGTGCTAAAATCATCAATGAATAAGAATGGAGTGGGGGGTAGCAGCAGGAAGCAAGGTATCAGGCCCTACACACTATCACGTGGTCACAGGGCTTTTAAGGAGCCAGTGCTCTAACAGTAGAAGGCAGAGGAATGCTTTGCAAGTGGTAAAGTGAAAAGAAGATACTTACCCAAATCCACATAGAATGTGGGAGGGAAGCAGCTTCTCCTTAGAGAGGACCACAGGAAAAAATACCGTGGAAGGAGCCAATTTCACTTAGAAGAAAAGTCTAAAGTAAACATTTGGAGAAGAGATGCAACAACTATGGAGCGATATGCAAATGGCATGCTGTTGTGGAGATCGGGCATTATAGATACAGTTAGGAAACAGACCAAATAAAAAATACATCTTCTCACTTCGCCCAGGGTCTCAGGCAAGGGCCCACACTAGGATCATCATCATAACACTGAACGCAATTCAGCATTACACTGTCCATCTATTATTTACCATGCTGTTTATCTCCCCTAAGTAAGACCCATGAAGGTGGGATACTTTCTGCTTTCTTTTCCTCTGTATTCACAGCACAGCAGTTGGTACATAATTGATAGGTTCGATATATATTTACTAAATGAAGTAATGATTATATGTCTATACAGTCCCACCGTATCCAACCATGTTCACATTAGCTTGTGTGTGGGAAAATATCTAGCTAGAACCAGTAATAGAATTAACCTCTAATTATTTGCATAATATAAACACAAACTGTATGGGGGCAGAAATTCTATAAATTCAAGTACAGCACAGTATACTACTCTTCCATTCTGTTATAAAACGCAAAGAAAAATTATACTGAAATGAGCTGTTAATCTAGTGGCAACCCAAATATGGTAGCCTATTCATATCATGAGACAAACTACATCTCCCCTAAGTTCATGTGTTTTAAGTTCTCACCCTCAATACCTCAAGACAGAGATAGGGCCTTGAAGAAAGGCGGAGATGGGGCCTTAAAGAGGATAAAGGATAAAGGAGGCCACGGGGTGGAGCCCCAGTCCAACGCAACCAGTGATTTACAAAGAAGAGGGAGAGACAGTGGGGATGTGTACACAAGCCGTGGAAAAATCACATGAGGACAGACCCAGAAGACAGCCTTTTGTAAGAACAGATATATTGCCCCAGAAGAAATCAAACCTGCCATCATGTTGATCTTGGATTTCTGGCCTAGACTGGGAGAAAACATATTTCTTTTGATCAGAACATCAGTCTGTGGTAGTTTACTATAGCAGCCCTAATAAACTAATACCCTTAGTATTTTCATTTCCTCCTTTACTAAATATATGTGGTATTTAAATATAAACACACGAACTCCATTTAGCTAGCATTATTTAAAAGAATTTCCTTTTTGAATAATTGATTAAATTCTGCTATTATCAAAGTAAAGATAATTTTCTGCTTAAGTTCGATGTTCCTATGATTTAAAAAAATCATATGTACAGGACACAGGATGTTTGCTCTTTATTTAAGATTATTAAATTTAAATCTAATTATTAAACATTAGATCACAATGCATTTGTTAGGTAAAGCCCCTGTTGTAGCTGTGTCCTGCCCTCACGTGTGCTATACCCCCTTACGTTGTGCCCGTTAGGTGGTAGCACACCAATCCCCTCCCCCAACCATCTTCCCCTGCCCCCTAGCTTGAATTGAATTGAGTTTTTCTCTTGTGTGAGTGTGTATTAGTTCATCTACTGGCTATTAGTATTGAGTACATTGGATATTTGCTTTTCCATTTTTGTGATACTTTACTAAGAAGAATGTGTTTTTTAGGACATAGGATTTTTTTATTTTTTTTTTTTTTAATGAACAGGAAGCAAGGAACATTCTCTCCCATCTCCTCACCCCAAAATCTTTGGTTGAAGAAAATTTGTGTTTAATCCATCAATAAAATTATAAGTTTAAAAAGATGTGATGCTTACCGAATCAATCTGATCTAAAGAAATCTTTCCAACATTTCTCTGTATACTGTAATCTTGGCCAGTATAGGAATGACTATTAAAAAAAAGAAAAAAGGGAATAAATCATTAACATGGGATTTGTAAAATACTTTTAATTGCTTCAAAGAAATTATTTTTCTGAAAATAATTAAAGTCAGAATAAAAAACCATTTGATATATAAACCTCAGCAGTGTTTTAAGTATATAACTTACTCTAAAATAATACAAAAGCATAGTGACAGTTTGGATCTCCTGATTACTAGTCTAGGGCATCTCCACTTCATAGAAGCACAATCCAAATTGTTGTTATAGTTCAAACCTCTACTATTAATTCTTTTATTAACAACATGACGACATAGCAAAAAAAGAAACTAGAACTTAAATCAGGAACTATCACTTAGTAATAGTAGGTCACTGAGCAAGTTACTTGAACTCTGTAACTCAGGTTCCTCATCTGTCAAATGGAGATAAAGCACCAGCTCTGCAGTGTTGATGGGAGGTCTGAATTGAAATAATTTTTATTAAAGAGCCTGACATACAGTAATCACTGTTTATTAAAATAAATAATATTCAAATAGTACTTTACAGTGTACGAAGAGTCTTTGTCTATAGCCCCAATTAGATCCTCAAAACCCTTCTGAGAGTGCATTTTAATTTTACATTCAACAAATGAGGAAACAGAGGCTCAGAGCAGTGAGAAACTTGTCAGGGTCAGAAAGCAGCAAGTCAGCAGTGCTTGGGAACCGAACCTTTCAACTCCTAATTCCCTGTTTCCTCATTATACTGTATTGTTTGCTGTATTGTTTACAACTTTGCTATATTGTTATTTACAAATCAGAAAACACAACTTGGTATATACTACCTAAAGCCATCCACCTCTGCAGTCTTCATCTCCTTGATGCAAAATACTATCCCCGCCAACTCCATAAACACAGATTCAGGTGTGACACAGCAAAACAAACAAAATCAAAATGCGCCATCTATGCTGGATTACATAGAAGACCATAATCAAACTAAGATTTATACAAACACCACAATTAAAGGGACATCCTGGTATGAAGTATCATTATGATCATGAAGAATTGCAGACTTTCTACTTTCCACCTGCTCAGTATGGATTCTTCCTGCTGACCTACACATGCATTCAAGATGCCCTACAGAGGGGTGACATTGCCATAGCCAGCAATGGGTACAGATTATGAAGCAAAACAACAGTACTGTCCCAGGATGCAGCAGCTGCTGGCCAGAAACTGTGAGATGTAAATACACATACACATTTCCCTTCCCCTAGCCCTCGATCCATTCCTCCATCCTCCAGCCTGAGAATTACTCTGCAAGGCAGATGAGTAGGAGGATACTGAGGGAGACCAGAAGATGCCACCCCAGGATACAAAGGACTGCTGAGCTGAAGGTAACTTAAAAAGAAGCAGATTCTGAAAAGCTCTCCCTACTCCCTATTTGACTAAAAGCAAGACATACCTAGATTTATAAAGACAAAAAGTATGTATTGTACCCCTTCTAACAGGGAGAACAAATGTTGCTCAGTGAAGACAATTTTAGGCCCCTAGTGTCTGGAGATGATACCAGAGGAATCTACATGAACAAGCTTTACTGGTTAGCCTTGATCTGCCACTTATTTGCCTTCCCACAAGTTGCTGCCCCTAGAGACTCAAAGTCCTTTTCCTTTGTCTTTTCACTACTCTAGAAATTCACGCTTCTCAGTTGGAGATTCTATTTGCAATGGAATTTAAAGCTACCTCTTGGAGGAACTACTTATTCCCTGGTATCTTCCATTATGTATGAAATACACATGTGCTACGAATATCTGTCCCTCCAAAACTCATGCTGGAACTTAATCTCCAATGTGGTAGTATGGGGACTTTTAACAGTGACTTTTAACGAGGGCTCTGTCTTCTTCAATGGATTAGTCCATTCATAGATTAATGGGTTAATGTGTTATGAAAGGAGGGAACTGGTGACTTCAGAAGGTGAGGACGAGAACCCTGAGCCGGCACATTAGCATGCTCAGCCTCTTTGCCACCTGCACCCTGCACTGCCTCAGGACTCTTCAAACCATCTCCACCAGCAAAAAGGCTCTCCCCACACATGCCCCCTCCACCTTGGACTTTCCAGCCTCCATAGCTATAAGACAGAAATTCCTTTTCTTTAATATATTACCTATTTTCAAGTATTATAAGCAACAGAAATGAGCTAATACAACATGTAATAAACTTCTGTTTGTTATTCTCTTATTAATCCACCTTTCATTACTGGAATCCACCCCAACTAAGAATGTATGGAAGTTGAAGAAAAAACTTATTATTTTTCCCTACAATCCCATATTCTGAAACATATCTCTTTGCCTCTTGCATTATTTTTCGCTTGAGCAATAAATTTCTAATAATTAATGTATCACTGAATTCTATGCATTCCATTAATTATGGAACTATGGCATTCAAAACTCAGGTAAAGTTAAAACAACAGTTGCCATCTAACTTTAATGTTTTACCTTTAAAACATTAAATAGATAGAGCATAACCAGAGAGTTGTTTCAGTGGAATTTTTTCCCGTGAATAAAAACATATTTCACTTTCCAGTATATCTTACGATAGAGCAAAGAGGCAGTAAGGACCAATGAGATTAGCAGTGGCTAGAGTCTGAAGACCTCTTCTGGTTTTTTGTTTTTCAAATCACTAGTTCTGCAAACTGGGGCAAGTCACTTAACCTCCCTGATATGCACCATCCTCATTTGTAAAATGGCACTAATAATGTCAGGCCTGCCTAATTAACAGAAATGCTGGGGAAATCAAATGAAATAATTTGTGCAAAGTGCTAATTAAAATCAGTAATGCATATTCGAGTACACAAAGCAACTGCAGCTTGACCAGTAAGTACAAAAATAGCAGGACACTAAGGAAGATGCCCAAGTTAGTAGAAGAGCCTTCACCCAGCTGGGAGGTGCTAGGCCATGTCCTTGACTCTCTAAGGTGGTGATTTCAATGATCTAACAGGATTGTTCAGCTCAAACAGATTAACAAATATGAAAGTCTTCTATAAAATATTTAAAGGATGTATAAACATGATGATATTTATGGAGTTAAGTGGAGCCAAATGATTACTATGCCACAAGAAAGTTGTTCTCAGCCAAGATTAACATAGTATTCAAGTACAAAGAAAAGACATATAAAGAGGATACACACATCTACCTGTAGCCAGTAAAACACTTGTTCCTCAGTGTTACACAGAAGGGCTAAATTTCAAGGGAAAAAAGCGAAAAAACAAGAAAATGGTAGCAATGATTAATTTGAAGACTTTATTAGATATAAATACCTATATACAGAGACTATAAGGAAACTGAATAGACTTCAAACTTCTAAAAACATTATTAATAAAAGGAAGAAGGCCACCAGCCCAGGGCTGGCAAGCACCGAACCCACGGAGCAAGGGGTAGAAACGGGGAGTATGCTAGAAATGAAGATGTTACCATCAGGATTAGAGGTGGGATTTTCACTCTACTCATCTATGATCAAAGGGGCTTACTGATGTCTTCATTAGAGAAGTTGATAATTAATAAACATCTCAGCTAATTAATACATATTTGAATTAGTTATGAATAGATATAGCTTGGGGTAGGGGGCAAAGAGGGATTATCAGAAACAACACAAGAAAGGTGGGCATGAGAAGCCTTGAATCCTACACTCTCTAGGCAAGGAAAAACTATGAAAACATTTGAGGCAAGAACTAACATAATCAGATTTACACTTGAGAAAGAAACCAATGTGGAGAAATAACAAGAAAGCGGAAGAATATTGCAGTCAGCATTATATCCAGGCAAGAGAAAGTCAGAGTCTGGCGTAAAGTACTGAACAGATGGATAAAGAGGTGATAGATGAATGCAGATTTTCTGGAAAAGAATGGATACACCTGATGAAGGAGGTGGACAAGGTGAGGGTAACACACGAGTTTCTAGTCTGATTGACAGACTGCTCCCAAGCCTCTGTTTCACTTCCACAGGATAAAACCAGTTTAGCTAAATAATAAAACTTTGATTCCAAAATGAACTTTCATGGAAATTATGAAAATACAAACTTATTAAGTCATTAGAATGTTTCCAAGCAGATTTTTCCCCCTCATAATAATGAAACAATGACAGAAGCTCAAGAATCAAGATAGAAGAAAAAGGAACAAATAACGCTGCCACAGGAGAATAAAAATGCATAAGAACAATTCACAGCAGCTCCTGAAACTGGGCCTTTGGCTTTCCTTGGGAGCATTAAGGGATGTTTCTAAAAGAGCTTCATGACACAGGAAAGGGGAAGGGACTCTTTACATTCCGAGCTCAGGGCCAACTTTTTACCACACTACTTCCAAATGAGTGCAGCTGCTACATTAAGAAATTGTCAACAGGAAGGCTATGTTAACCAGTATGATGAAAATGTGTCAAATGGTCTGTAAAACCAGTGGATGGTGTCCCATGATCGGCATTAATGTACACAGCTATGATTTAATAATAAAAAAAAAAGGTAAGAAATTGTCAAACTATATTTTTATTTGCATGATTTAAATAAAAGGTCAATTTTATGAATGAACACTTCTTGGTTATTAATTTTAACAGCAAAAACCATTTTTAATTGGTTCAAGATATATATACACACATACATACATGTATGTGTGTGTGTGTATGTATGTATGTGTGTGTGTGTCAAATCCAGCAGAAAATACTGTTTTCTAGCCATTTAAAATAATCACAGTTTTATTTTGAGAAACACTCACTCTCACCAACATACTTTTTTTAACAAGGGAGACTCATTACACATAAAATCTTTTCTACTCCTAACCTTTCATAAAAGAGTAAAGTGAGATATGCCACAAATGTCATGTTTTTGATACCACAGACCAAAAGAACATTTCATTGGGTCACAAGATTCCCTGGGGCGAAGGCAAGATGACAAGCAGTGGGAATGAGCGCCTGGGGAGTAAAGTGGAGGAATTAGAGAATGGAGTCAGAAAACAGTTGATCACAAAAACACCAGAAGCCTGTTTTTTTAGTATATTTGCCATTTGTAAATTAATAATTCTATGTACATTAAAACATTGTGAAGTTTTAACCAGGTTCATAACAACATGTGATTTAAACTGATGAAGGATGTTGCAGGGGGTTTTAAAGAAGAGTGTGAGAGCAACACCACGGAAATTTCTAAATCGCAGTTTGCGGATGAGGTTCAATTAGACAAAAAGACAGGCAGAGGCAAGAGGGGAGAAGAGCTGCAATTAGGTAGGCCCTGAAACGGGTCTAAACAAAGACCATTAAAATAAACAGACTTTAAGTCCTATTCTCTTTCATAAGGACACCGTGCTGTGGCTCTATTTTAATAAAAGTTTGAGGCTTTTGTCAAGTTTTTAAAAACCTAACCATATGCATGATATTACTTTCTAAGAAAACAAAATTTAGCAATCGTATATAAAAAACTTTGCTTAGAAGTAATTTTATGATGGTCCGAAATTATCTAATCTTCTAGAGGGAGGACTCATGATACACAAGGTAAATAAAAGTGTGTTTTTAACTGTAGCATTTGTTCAATAAACTTACATACAACTTAATTAAAACTCGGTCACATCTGAAGAACCTCTCCCTCTCATGTTATTTCGTTCATTGAACAGTAAGAGGTAAGCACGGCTAGTTTTCCAATACAGCTTGAAATCACAGTAACAGTTAATTGTAAGGCTAACAGAGTTTCAATAATTTAGAAGTTGGAAGAAGGTAAGACTTTCAAAATATCCAAACACATATTTATGTAACCAAATCTAAATGTCCCTACTTTCAATTCAATTAAATCAGTCCAATATTGGGGGATGACCAAGAGAGGAAGGCATAATCAATCACACGCACAGTGAGCCACAGTTTCCCCAAACACTATCACACAAACATTTAACGCACAGAATATGTAAAAAGATAAACCTGAAATAGATACATCTGCACACATCTGATCTGTGAATTTAAGTGCAAGGCAGCCCCACTTCTGGACTTTGTGGCAACAACAGAAATTCAAGTCATGTTCAATGCACCATGGATATCAATAAAAGCACTTAGGTGCTCCGCAGGGAATTGTTTTTGAGTGTTGAAACTGAGAGTTGAAAACAAAAAGCAGAAATCACATGAAAGCAGACATGTGGATCTTAAGGCAAGATTAGCTGGTTAAGAAAAAAAAAAAAAATAATCTCTTCATGCTGTGGCACTGATCCTTAGCCGAAGATGGATCATCACACCTCAGCTCCAGCAGTGGTATTTATGAGCCCTGCTACAGGTGACAGAAAGGCCACAGGGCATGACTGACAATGTGAGAGGGCAAAAGTCAGCTTTTCCAGGGTGATTACATCTGGGATCTTTTCCACCTTTTCAGATAATCAACATGAAAACTTCAGGGAGTAAACAGGAAGTAGTGGAATAGTTTCTACTGAAGTTTAGTTTAACTGCAGCTCCTCTTCATCTGCACAATTTTTCCAAGTTCATTTTGCCCAAGGCAATCATGGGGTCATAAAAGAACAAGGAAATAAGCAGAACTGAGTGATTAAGAGGACAGGTTTCAGAATCAATAGTCAAGGGGTTGCATTGCCCACTATCTGTGTGACTTTGCAACTCTGGTAATCGCCTTCAGTCTAATCATTGGTAAATCAGGCATTATAAAAAAGATCACAAAAGTACTGCTCTCTGAGGGTTACTCTGAAGACAAAATGTCTTCAGAGCATTCCTCACTAAAATTGATATATCGTCATCTAGGCCTAAGTTCATTAGACTTAGACAGTTTGGATATGATTTCTCCCTATTCTTAACATTCACCAATTTCTTCCTGTGAATACTAGAAAAAAAATAATTTCTTTCTTATCTTCTTTATACTGTTACATAAAATATTTAACCTTGAAGTGGGAGAATTTCAAGGTCCTTGAATAGCCTCATATCCGGAAGGTTTTTTGAATCTATCATCATAGACGATACTTACACCTTTTGAAAGTTTCCCAAGTACAAAATTCAACATTAAACACTGGAAATTTAAATGGAATTCGATTTTGCAGAGCGGCGCTGTTCAATATGATATCCACTAGCCAAATGTGACTATTGAGCACTTGACATGTAGCTAGGCCTGAACTGACAGGTTCAGTAAGTATAAAGTATACAATGGATTTCAAAGACTTAGCACAAAAAAAAAAAAAAAAAGTAAAATACAGGGTGTTCATAAAGTTCATGTGCAATTGCACACTATTTTAAATTTTATGGACTCTCCATATTTCACTAATAATTTTTCACCTTAAACTTTATGGACACTCCATATTTCACTAATAATTTTTCATCAATTGCATGTTAAAATATTTTGAATATGAGTGAAATAGGCATGTTATTAAAATTAATCACTTAATTTTTAAATTACACATGTGGCTCACATTTGTTGTTCTCATTATGATTCTACTGGACAGCACTGTGTCCAGTGGAGACACAATGACACAAGATTCTGGATTCTCTGGAGGGCGAGGTATAACTGTAGAATAGGCAACTGACCCACCCTGATTTCTATTTGCCAAATCAAGATCAATCTCTGCCACTGATAAGCAGAATATAAGCTGCAATTGGGAATACTAAAGGAAGTGCCTTAAGTCTGCTTACTGTAAATGTGCTTGTTTTCACATTCTACTTTAGAATCAAGTTTTTAAATATAGGCCATAGTTTGCCTCTAATACTACTAGGGAAGCAATTTTAAATTCTGATTTGAAGTTAAAATGAATTGTTTCCTTGGGGACAAATAAAGCTGTGACACATTTCTATTTGGAAATCTCTGGGGCTGCTTGGCCCACCTCAACACCTAACTGTACCTGTCCATTCCTCTATCCTTCCAAGAAGCCATGCAGGGCAGGATGTGAATGGGGATTACAGCAGAATCCTAAGACACAGCAGAAAGAATTCCTCCCCCATCCTCAGGGAGGGCCATTCCATCCTCTCTCCCCACCAACAGATAGAAATTCTGAGGTTCATAAAACAGTAACATATAAAATATATTTCCTTTCTTTGTCAAGCATTTCCCTATACTCTCAAACCTAGAGGTTATAACACCATTTACTCCTTTATATCTGGCAGGCTATAGTTTATCATATTTTTTTCAACTGGCATAAAATAAAAAAGCAGTGAAGAAAGCATCACAAGTAATCAAAACTGATCTCTGCATCAAGAAAACATATTTATTTGGACCATTAAAAAGTAAGCTAATACATCATTCAATGTGAACTATAATCCCCTACATCATTCTATAAAAGTACACCAAGTTCCAATACAATCTTTTCATATAAAGCCAAGTGTAATCATGGTACAAATGGAAAAACAATTTCAGGAAGAGGAAACAAATGTTTCTGTACATTACCCATATATCTATTTTTGCAATCACGATTTTACCCACTTTTGGACGTTAAAACAAAAAAAAAAATGCTCTGTCTACATAAACTAGGCCACTCAGACATTTAGAAAGCACAATCCCTGCAGTTTGGATTTGTTGGGTGGGTAGGAAATTAAGGAAGCTAAAGTAACAATATATCATTTCCTGCTGAGAAGGATATCACAGGAAAATTCACTCAACAGCTGTCACCACTGAAATTGAAATGAGGTTTTTTCCTCCAGCTAAATCCCCAGTAAATGGTATCCAACTTGTAGAAGCCCAGGTGATTTTTCCTGCAGTTATTCCAAATGAGAACCCAATCAATAAAATTCTGCTTTAAATTGGTTCAATATAAATTATTTTTCCACAAGCATGAGTTTTACTCAATTTTGTTTTTAAAAAAAATCTCCCCAGAAAACTACCATTACACAATATACAGTATAATGATCTATATTCCTGTATAACTGTATAACTGGAGAAATGGTATGATTCCAAGAGGCTTACACAGCTATAAAAATCAGGACCACCTAGCTTTTCATATCCAGTAAGAACTACAAATAGAACAAATGCTACTTGATTTTACCAACATCTCGCCCCATCTTTACCAACATGGTCCATATTTTCCTATATCTTCTAATTTATAACCTTGACAATCCAATGAACTTCAAGAGCCTATGGACATACCACCCTGAATGTGCCCGATGTCCAATGAACTGCAAGAGAACTGAAAGGTGCACCTCATATTTCTACCAAAAATATCTGTACCTCACATTTGTCGTAAGTCATCAAACTGTATTGTACAAAATGGGTGGATTTCTTTGTGTATAAATTATACCTCATCAAAACTGATTTTATAAGTAAAATATACACAGATACAGCCTCGTGATATGTATTCAAACTACAGCCCTATGTAGCTATTTTCCCCACACACATTTAAGGGCCCCAACAAATATCTCTATTTTCATGAGTAAATTTTTTATATTCTTTCACTCTCTATTGTTGGTCTGTATTGTGATAATATGATGGACCCTAATAGAGGAGGCTGTTTTGTTTTTGGCTGGGGCCTACCATAGTCAAATGACTGCAATAAAGCAAGGATGCCTGGGAGAGTAGTAATGAAAATGTGAAGGTCTGAGGAAATAAAGTTCAAACACTCAGTAGAATTAATACATTAAAATGATGGGTAACACCTTCCCATTCCCCCACACATAACTTACAGAGTGTGGAATGCTTCTGAGATTGGCTGTCACATTTTTACGGCATTCTAAGATTACCCCCCTCACATTTGCTCCCCAGTAACAGCAGAGGACCAGGGACACAGTTTGGGAAGTTTGGGTGTAAGGAGAAGGATGATGGGATGGCTAATGAGGATTATTACTAAAAGTCACAGTCCAGCAGTCCCATTATCTATCTTTCCTATGCCTCCCTTTAGTCTCACCCAGCCATTGAAGATGCCTAATAATGTCTAAAGGTTTCATTTCATAATCAAAAGGTCTATAATAGCCTTGTTTTTATTTTTTTAAATACAAGTCTTCAACATCTGAGTAAGTCATTGGGGAGGAAAAAGGGTGGGGTGTTTCCCTTCTGAGGTCCCACAGAGGAACAGAAGGTACCCTCTCAGACCTCCAGGACTGGTTCCTGATTCCATGAAGAGTGCCATGTCCCCAAACAAAAGACACAAACAGCACTAAGATTTCTACAAAAGGGTATTTCTTTCTCAGAATTTTCCTCTAAAAGTGACAGAAAATCCATCAGCTTTTTGTCCAAATTACCATCTCATTCGGTCTCAACATTTAGCAGCCTAAAAAATGAAAGGTAAAATGTTTCAAGTGGAAGTGTTTTCTATCATCACTTGTCCATTCATGGAAGTGTTTACTGAGATCCCTTTATGCTAGCCATGGTTTTAGGTAACGAGTTAGTGGTAAACAAGATGTACAGATTCCTTGCTCTCATGGAGCTTACATTCCAGGTAAAAACATCAAACAAATGAATAAATTTAAATGACTATTTCAGTTAGTGACTTCACTATGAAGAGAGAATAATGAGATAGTATTATAAAGCGGTGGTCCCCAACCTTTTTGGCACTAGGGACCGGTTTCATGGAGGCAATTTTTCCCATGACAAGGCAAGGGTAGGCTGTGAGGGGATTAGATTCTCCTAGAGACCACTCAACCTAGATCCGTTGCATTTGCAGTTTACAGCAGGGTTCATGCTCCTAGGAGAATCTGATGCCCTGCCGGATCTGACAGGAGGCAGAGCCCAGGCAATGCTGTGAGCATGGGGAACAGCTGTAAGCAGAGATGAAGCTTCACTCCCTGTCCCTGCTGCTCACCTCCTGCTGTGCGAACAGGTTCCTAACAGGCCAAAGGTCAGTACCAGCCCACAGCCTAGGGATTGGGGCCCACAGTTATAAAGCACTTGGGAGGTGACTTAAAATGGGTGATTAGGGGCAGGCCTCAATCTAAGAAGATCCACTGCCATGCATGTTTGATAGCTGTTCCAAGTAACCCCTTTTAGACTACATGTCTACAGTAAGTCGAGAACCAAGGTAGCTCTATTCAAAGTGGGCTTTTCCTACTCTGGGAGGCCAAGATGGATGGATTACCTGAGCTTGGGAGTTCAAGACCAGCCTGAGCAAAAGTGAGACCCTGTCCATGAAAAAAAAAGCTGGGCATTGTGGCGAGCGCCTGTAGTCCTAGCTACCCAGAGGCTCAGGCAAGAGGATCGCTTGAGCCCAAGAGTTCGAGGTTGGGCACTCTACCAAAGGCTACAAAAAAAAAAAATGAGCTTTTCTGGTTCATCTTTTATTATCTTTTTCAAGCACTACTTTCTAAGTAGCAATTAGAAACAATTGAGAGGGCATTAAACTTTTGCTGAGTCTTGCTAGTCTGTCTTTCCTCAGCCTAGTTTATCATATTTTGTTTCATTTTTACCATGAGTAAGTAAAGGTTAATTGGTTCTGGACCACCAAGAGGTAAACATTCAGATTCACAAGACTCCACAGGACACTGTGGCATCAGTTTACCAGAAAAAAGATCAGCTATTTTTTTTTTTTTTTTTTTTTTTGGTATCACAGCTTGTCTGCGGGAAGGTGGAAAGAGGCAAAATTCACACCAGTATATAAGAGAGCAGCCCTGACTTAGGAGCCTCACATACCTCAGTAGCCACATTTTCTTCTAACAACACTGGTAGTTCTCCAGGGCCACCAGATTTGGAACTCTAGGCCTCAGTATTATGATTTTTAAAAATATACAGTTATTTAAGTGTATTTCAAATGTGCTAGGAGCTACACAGTCCAATTTGGTAACTAGCTATAACTGGTTATAGAAATTCAGTTTTTCGGTCACACTAGCCCCAATGCAAGTGCTCAACAGCCATATGTGGCTCTTGGCTACTGGATCAAACAGCACAGATATAGAACATTTCCATCAGCACAGAAAGTTCTAGTGCATAGCACTTAGCAAGTACTTTTAGCTTGCTAATATGTCACAGTAACATTGTGTAATTACAAACCTTTCTCTGGTTTTTCCCACAACATTATTATCATTTTGTACTTTGTTAGTGCTTTATGACCAACACAGTGTAAAACAACTAATTTTCTTTACCACCTAACTAGAAGGTAATCAGTGTTTAAAAAAAAATCCAATGAGTAAAGAACTGGAAATTTAATAAGTACAAAAAAGGATCAAAAATCATAAAATTTGCTTTCCAGGAAGACTACTAGTATTAACAATCCAAAATGCCTAAGAAACTTTGGAGTCACAGAGCTGGCTGGGGACAAGCTGTAAGAGAACTGTGACGTGCAAAGCAGCTTCGTCATTTTCCCGACACCGTGTGCTGCCACAGACTCACCATCTCCACTATGCCCTCCGTCATAACAGTTTATTATAATCACTTCAGTTAAAATTCTCTTCCTTCTAATAAATATTAAGTCCTTATAAGGCAGAAATAAATACATATACCCAGAGCCTAACACTATGCCAGGCACCTAGTAAGAGTTCCCTTAATGTGTTGAATAACAATAAATAAAACAAACTCTCAGAATGCTAAAAGGTGTATGCATGTACTACCAATTACCTCTCACACAAAATACTGCCCTAAGTCACAGCCACTACCTACAACCTCATTACAATGTCTGCTATTGACAAAGACATGTACTTGCCTTTGCTAGGTAGTTGATTGATGAAGTAGGAAAGGTTTTTCTATCTTCTTTATATATCATTAAAAAGAAAATCAGTAACTTATTTACCGTATATACTCGAGTATATACGGTATATGAAAGTGTCCAGCCAGCCATGTCTCTCTTTCTTATATTACACAGCTGGATACTTTCCAGACAGCCCTCGTATTTCTATTAAGAAATCATTCTTAACCTTTTTACAACTTGAAGACATATTAAGCAAGCAAAGGAAATTAACTAAAAACTCCAGAAAACTTTAGTATTCTGTATAAATTAAGAGTGGTGAATTACTTATAAAACTGAAGAAAAGTATTTTGAGAAACTGTTTTCACCACTCACCCCATGTCCAGTGAAAAAAGCCCCACTGTAATAAGATAAAATGATGACCTCCAAATATGTCCATATTCTAATCCCTGGAACCTATGAACACATCAGGTTATGGCAAAGGGGCTTTGCAGAAATAATTAACTTAAGGATCTTGAGATAAGCGAGTATCCTAGAAATCCCTATGGTATGATCTAATCCTGTGGGCCCTTATAAACAGAAAACTTACTGAGGCTGGAGGTGGACTGATGCAGCAGCAGGAAGTTAGAGACAAGTGACGCACTGGATGGCTCTGAGATGGGTCCCCTGTGCAAGGACCACAGAGGCCTCTAGGAGCTCATGGAAAGCATGAGAAGGAACACAGGCAGCCTTTGGTACCAAAGACCAGCCCCCAGCGGACATGAAAAGGAAGACCTCTGGTCCTACAACCACAAGGTATTAAATTGGTCCAGCAAGATAAACAAGCTTGGAAGCAGATTCCTCCACTGAGCCTCCAGTAAGGGACACAGGTCTGACACCTTGATTTTGGCCTGGTGAGACCTGTGTCAGATTTCTAACCTACCGAACTGAGATAATAAATGAGCACTGTTTTAATCCACTAACTTTGTGGTGATTTGTTATGGCTGCAATAGAAAACAAATACACTTGCCACTTTTTATTTTACCCATATAAAAAACGGTAGTGTCACTTCTAAATACCAGAGATATAAATACACTCAGGTATTTATTATATGCACCCACAGAGTATTAATGCATGTGTGTGATTTTAAAAATACTATAAAGGAGGATCAGATGGCCATACAGATTCTAATCTAGACATACTAATGAGGTTAGGAATTCTGCCACTTTTTCACCAGGGCAACATGGCACCTTCAGACTGCTGAACTCTGCCATCTTCAAAGCTGTGACCACCTAGTTTGCTGCTGTCTCTTGTTCTTACCTCCACCTGCTGGAAAACATCTACACTGCAATCCCTCTTCAGAAAATCAGCAGCTTCCCAGTTTACTGTGCCTGATCATATCACAACTGCTTACATTCTACATTTTTTATTCACAGGCTTAGTCAACCAAAGAAGTCTAAATAGCCAATCAAATGGGAATGGTTAAGTAAAAATAGATATATCTACCCTTGATTGAATATTACATAGACATTTAAATTAAAGTCATAAAAATCAACCTTCTATACTACATAGCTATGACTTACTAAGTCAAAGATAATTGTAATTACACAAAAATATGCACAGAGATTGTAACAAAAGCTTGGCAGGTCTGCCCCTGGTTCAGGTAGGATTCTTGCCTGACATGCAGGACACCCAGGTTCGATTCCTGGCCCATGCAGCCCCCCCACCCCCCCAAAAAAAGTCTTAACAGTGGTCGTATCAGGGAGGTAGGATTTGTTCCTTTTCTTCTTACAAGTTTTATATGTCATGACTGTATTTTTGCCAGAAACATTTGATGATGTTAATGTGTAACATGATCCATGTGCAGCTGCTCGTCCCCTCCTCCCTCTTCGCTGCCCACAGCTGAGGCTGCATCACACACTCCCGTGCAGCCTTGGGAGTGTGCGGGGGCGGGGTGTTTATAAATTTTGGTCCTCTTTCTCCTTGAAAATAAAAATTTCTTGAGTTAAGGGACCAGATCTATTAGACCTTTGCATATAATCTGAATATCTATTATAGTTTCCTTAACTACATGGGCTGATTCTAACAAAATGTTGACTCTTGGCAAGCACACCTCTAAGAAGGCATAAACACTTTCCACACAGATGTGGAAAAATTATAATTCAAAGGTGATAAATAGTGGAAAGAACATATTCTAATTTGCTAATATCTTACTCGGCACCTGGAAAACCTTCCTAATAATCACTGAACTAAAAGCTTGTGCTGCTGCATGTAGAAAAGGAAATAAACAGTTTCAGAGATGGAAAGAGGTGACGGGAGAGAACAAACAGCCGGAGCCTGTGCACCATGTTAATGAGGCTTTCATGCCAGCCCTCAATTAATGGAGGCCACTATCTCCTAAACCATTTCCTTACATTTAGTTTCATATTTACCACAATAGACACACGAATGCCTACACAAATTTCTAATTTCAAAATGAGTGCTAATTTAAAAAGAAAACACTGAGCCCCGCACCACCAGGGACACCAGAAGTTTTCTTACGGAGGTTGTATCTCGTATAAAATTCGTGACAGCATATTCTTTAGAGGATTAAATAGAAACAAGTACCAATTAACCAAACGGACTGCATTAGGAAAAGGAATTTTACAAAAGCAGCTTGTAATTTTACCAGCTGAAGGAAAATGCTTACATCATTTTAAATGATTTTAAAATCAAGGTCACTATACATAGCTGCTTACAAATTCAGAATGCATTAGCACGCTGAACCATGCTAATAAAATGGGAGAGAAAGGGTAGCAATTACATGTTAGTGATTAAAACAAAACATTAAATATGAGCAAATATTAACGTGATTTATAATATGCTGTCTGCCGTGCACGTCACATGCTGGAGTGGAGAAATAAAGGAGACGCAAACTGTGGAGACAGGAATTATCTTCAACGGAAAAAACAATCCAGCCACACAATTCAAGTTACCAAATTAGCACAGGTAGAATGACGGCTACAAGTTTCCTTCTCTAGTCTCACCTCTTTATACTTTACATTTATAAGTGAGATAACGAATAAAAATAATAATCTTTAATATAATACCCTTGCAAGCCAAATATAATTTTATAAGTTTATCCCACGAGCACCATCATTAGGATAGCAAAGATACTAATTTACAGTAAACTTACAGTCACAAAACATATTCCAAGACCTTTACACATTTCCAAACTAAAAAATTAGTACATTGTGTAATTCACCCTAGGAAGCACAATGACATGTAACCCTGAGGATGACAGTAAAGTCACAATGAGATGGAGGCTCACTGTGTGACATATCTAACAATAGGAGACTTGGGGAAGATACGGATGATGACTTTTTTGAGAATGAAGCCAATTCTCTGGCTTTCTGGAATTTTACATTCTTTTGTAAGTCTGAGCAAGTTTATTTCTTTCGACTGAAGAGTTCCTAGTTATCAATTTTGAAAAATTGTAAAGGCTTATAAAAGAATTCATTCATTTCTTTTGATAGGAAGGAAGGGCAGTATTTTTCACTATAAAAATCAGATTCTCGGGTGGCGCCTATGGCTCAGTGAGTAGGGCACCGGCCCCATATACCGAAGGTGGCAGGTTCAAACCCGGCCCCAGCCAAACTGCAACAAAAAAATAGCCAGGCATTGTGGTAGGCGCCTGAAGTCCCAGCTACTTGGGAGGCTGAGGCAAGAGAATCGCCTAAGCCCAAAAGCTGGAGGTTGGCTGTGAGCTGTGGTACCACAGCACTCTATCGAGGGTGACAAAGTGAGACTCTGTCTCTTAAAAAAAAAAAAAAGAAAGAAAAAAAAATCAGATTTTCTTAATGAGAACTTCATGAGGCTCTATCACTAACCTTTCAATAGGGACAATGATAAGTGACCATGTACCATCCTCACTGAAATATTCTGAGTAAGAACCAGGCTAGGCTGAAAAGTACTTTATAAACTCCAACGAGTTTGATTTCTTGGTCCATCCCTTCCTATCCCTCCTAAGATCTTGCCCCTTCACTTATTCCCTTTTATTCCCATAGTCCTCAGTTCCTTCCCTTAACCTGTAAATATGCTCATCTTTCCAATCTTAAGGAAAAATAAAACACATTCTTGAACCATGAAGCTCAGAGATGAAGTCTTCTTCTCTTCCTTGCCCTTAGAGTTAAGCTCTATCAACAGTAGCCCATACTCTGTATCTCCACGGTCTCATTTTTTATGCATTCCACAAGTCCTCACAGGACTCAGACTCAAACCTCAACCTGCCACGTGGAGGTTAAGCCCCCAGGGGCAGCTGGAGCCTAATCCTGGACTGTGCAGTTCTGACTCGACTGCCCCAAGGCAGTAAGGTGCTTACCACCCCTTTATGAAATCTCTCCCTTAGCATCTCTGATGCCCTTTTTGTTGCATTGCTTTTTCATTTAAGATTCGTCCTTGGTATTTATACTGGTTTCTCTTCTCACTCATCACCCACTTTCTCCACTGCCTATCACAAGTCACTCAAACCTTGATACTCTGTGGGTTCCAATCAGGGCCATTTCCCCTTTTCCTTGTTTCTCTATCCTCTCTCCCTGAGTGATCTCAACATTTACCTGATTTTAACCACCACCTATACAGCATTCATTAGCAAATGTCTCCCTGGTATAAATCTCACTCTTGCATTACTTACTAAACATTCCCCACATATGTCCCCATAGGTATCTTCAGCTTAAAATTGCTGAAACTACTGAAACCATCTAAGTGACCATATGCACTCCCTAATCCCCTTCTCAGTTAATGACAACATCATTCCCCATGTGAGATTCAAGGTCAGTCTAACCTGCGCAGCCACTGAAAGCCACCACTGTCCACCAACCTCCTAATGTCCATTGCCCTCAAAGTAACATTTAAATTATATAGTTCATCCAAATCAATAATGAATTGTTCTAATAAGATTATCATTAGAATCTCTCAAGCCACTCCTATTCTGGCCAAAGCAAGAGGAAAACAGAAGAAAAACATTATGTTTAGACAGCCAAAAGAGACAATTCAATATGCTTGAAAGGCATATCACAAGGTTACTTTAGCAGAAGTGTCAAACTATGCACATCAGCTGCCACCTACATATAGATATCTCTGACATGGTAATACAATGAGAAACCATTTAGTTTAATAATAATAAAAAAGCAACATCAGTTGGTGCATATTACATGTAGCATCTAGCCCTGGTTACCTAGCAACCAGTCATGAGTGAACTCCACAGAGAATAAAAGCCTAAACGAATGAACAGTTTGTGCAAGTTTCAAGGACTTGAAGAGATGTGTCAGTGGTTAATCTAAATTCTAGTTGGCAAATACCATACTGAGACGGAGGAAGGAAAATCCATCATTATCTCACAGAATCAACAGTGAGATTAACTAGAGTTGAGCTTCTGCCCTTTAGTTTTGGACCTTTTGAACCAGCGGTTTTATAGGAAAAGAACTGTGATGATATGATGTATAAATTATGAAAACTTTATACAGATATATACACAAAATATCACTAATATAACTTGCATTCATGCATTCAGCAAAATATACAAATGAATGCATATCGCATGCTAGACACTGTCCCAGCTGCTGGAAATACAAATATGAAAGTCACTTTATATGTTCTCAAGTAGTTCGTACTTTAATGGAGAAATCATACAGTAAACAAACAAGAACAAAACCATTAATTCTGTAACACAGAGGTAGGCATGGGATATTATAAAAGCACCTATAAAAGGCATTTAATTCAGACTGGTAAGAGGGCCCTAAATAGTCAGGGAAAACATCTCACAGAAGTAACATTTGAGCTGAGTCTTAAAGGACACACAAAGTTAGTCAAAGTATAGGAGATGAGGAGGACATAAAAATATTTTTTATTTATGTATTTAGATAAAAATGTATAGGCATATTTATATACACTTAAAATACTAGGTGTCCCTAAAGTCACCATACATAGGGAAATAAGGAAAATTGTAGCCAAGGGTTCCTTTATTTACAAAATACTCATTACAAAACATTCTCTACATGTTGGCCACCTGTTGGCCACCTGTTCGTAAAATTTTATAATGAATATTTTATAAATAAAAGTACAATTTCCCATTTTCCCTATTTATGGCAGTTTTAGGGGCAACTTTTGGGATACTCTGCATATTTTAAATATACAGTTTTTAAATATTAATATATAATATGTATTTATATTGAATACATTTAAAATTTGTATGTAAGCTTGTATATATAAAAATAGTAGTGGCAAGAGGAAAAATATTTTCAAAGATATAGAAGTGAGCAAACAAAAACACTTAGGAGAGCAACTTCCTGGCATTTAGTGAAGTTAGGGTCCCAGTGATGAAAGAGGAATCCAGAGAGAGAGAGAGGTTCCTTCCAGAAGTACATCATGCTGGAATGAAACTGGAGAGGTAGAGATGGGTTTTAAGCCAAGGAATAATATAACCACATATGGCAACGATGTGAAATGTAATAGAAAGGGCAAAGTAGGAGTTAAGGAGAACAGACAAGATATTATTGTGATAGGTGAGATACTCAAAAGATAACACCCCAACAGATTTGAATGGGTGTGGAGGAAGGATAGGGCAAGAGATGCAAATATGATTTCGGAGGTTCCTAACTCGCTAACAGCTCTAGGAAACTTAATGACTACGTACATAATAAGTATGCTACTTGGTTCCTGCTGAAGTATTATTCTGGGCCCCTCCTTTCCTCCTATACCAACAAAGCAATTACACAGAAGTTAAAAAGCAGCTGCCCTGGAAGAAAAATTGACAGGGAAAGGAAGGGGAAAAAAGGGGGTGGGGGGTTGGGGGAGGAGAATGGGAAGAGAAGACAAGAGGAAGTAAAAAGGAAAAATAAACTAAAAAATACCAGAAAGTAAACTCTATCCAACCTTCTAAATGAGATGTGATACGTCTTAAGTGTAAAAAGAAAGTTTAAAAAGTATACACGAAAAACACTATCGGTAACTGACTATGTAAAACTTGAAAATGCAAGTATGTTCACTAATACAACATAACAAAAAAATTTAGGAAAAAAGTTTGTAACAAATACAACAAAGAGTTACAGTCCTTTGCATCTAAAGTACATACGACCAAATAAAATCAGGAGATGATTGCCAACAAATAAACAAAAAGTACAGATAACTAATTCCTTTCCCAAATAAAAATGGGTAACAAAATGTCTAAAAATCATTCTTAATAATAATCAATGAAATGTATATAATCACAATAGCATCTCTATAACTAACCTATCAGCAATTGATTTAGCTGTCCTACCTTGTTAAGGGTATAATACCTTGTAACGTGACAGTCTTATACAATATCGTAGTTAAGTTTTGCTTTTGAAAAAGGAAAATGTGCATTTGTATATATATGTTTACGCATACACACACTTAAATCCATAAAATGGGCCACATCCTTTGACAAAGTAATTCTGAAAACCTATCCTAACGAAATGATTGAAAATACAGATTAAGGTTTACATACAACATTATTTATGTAGGAAAAAGAACTAGATAGAAATGGTGTAGAAGCTTCCCAAATGGAGATGAATATAGTACAGTCTGTACTATATAGTTTATACAACCACACAAGAAACTATCATGTAGACACTAACAATGAAGTTTTTAGAAAGATTTTAAATAGGGGGGAAAAAAATGTTATGTTCATAAAAAAAGCAAACGTAGTAAATCATACAATGAAAAAAAACTTGTGTTTACAAAAAAGGCAAAAGTAGTAAATCATAAAATGAAAAAAAATCTTATAATGTTTATTAAAAAGGCAAAAGTAGTAAATCATATAATGTATAATTTCTACACTGGGTTTTAAAAGCATAGAGGGGAGAAATATTACTTCTGAGTAGTAATGACAGAATTACTACTATGTTTTCTAAGTTTTGTTGTTTTTTTTTTTCAATAATCAGGCTATATTATTGTTGCATTTAAAAAACAAACTCAACCCATTTCACCTATCCCCAATAAAAGAATACCTTACCTTTGTATTTAACAGCTCATTCATTTAAGATCTTTCTATAAAGTCTGACATCTCTACTAATTTTAACTTAAACTTAACAAGTAGTTCTGCATATTGTTCTTGAATTAAAAGAGCTTTCTGCCATATGTGATATGTTACCCTAATGCTAATAATGGAGCTTCAATTTGAATAGAATTAAAGCAAGAAAAAAATTTAAGTTTTCAGTAATAAAAGAGATTTTAACCACGTTATATATTGTAATCATTTAAATGCACTTGGAATTACATGCATAACAAGGCTGTGCCTTTGTCTTACCAGAGGTGGTTGAGCAGAGGCTGAAGTCTTTCATCAGACTGCACAGTAGGCAGGGACCTGGCTGTTAACTAAAAGCAGAGAACAAAGTTAATAAAAACAGCAAAGGCCAAACGCTGAACATACTTAAATACTAAGTGCAAAACAGGGACAGGAGAGAGACAAGGAGGCAGTACTTAAAATGTGAGAAAATGTTTCTCTTTCTTTGAATCAAAAAGTATATAAAAAGATGATATATTATGTGATTAATATATAAAGCTGATATATATTATGTGTTTAAAGCTAACTACATGGCTTGAAGGACAGACGGTATGTCATGAAGTTTAGAAGAAAAAGGCCAAATAAAGAGTAGGAAGAAGGAGTATCCATCCAAGCCTCTACTCACAAAAATACTACCTTTGTAAATAAAAATGAAAATTTTCTAAATTGTAAATTGTTATACATTTCTAAAATGTATAACAACTAACCTTATAGCACTGAATCCTAAGATGATGGAAGAAATTGAAGTGAGGAAATTTCATTTATAGCTAAGTCACCATGACCCTGCTTATATGCAGGGGTGTGTGTGTGTGTGTGTGTGTGTGTCTGTCTGTCTGTCTGCATGTATTCCCACATTTTAACAACCACATTACTATAAGAAACCAAGAACATCCATTAGGGATACAACAGCAATCTAAAGTATTTAATATAGAGATATGACTTCAAATTGACCTAGGAAATAAAAGTGAGAGCCAAGACCTTAACTGTTAAATACTATGGATCAAGTTAACACACTATCACGAAAATGTGAACTCTGATATATTTTACCACAAAAATATTATCTCTACATATCCCTATTTTTCTCTCTATTCTAGTAAGAATGGCCTCTTATAAGAATTTGGAAAAAAAAAAAAATAAAGACATTCAAAGTAATCAGATAGCTCGAGGTAATCTTAAACTATCAAAAAAAAATAGACGATAAATCTCTTCTGGATTGAATTATGATCAAAATAGATCTAGTATTCTCCAAATCAATCATTTAACAATTCACAAAGAACTTTTTTTTGAGGCAGTGTCTCAAGAGTCGCTGTGGATAGAGTGCTGCAGCATCATAGCTACAGCAACGTCCAATTCTTGGGCTGAAGCCATCCTCTTGCCTCAGTTTTTCCATTTTTAGTGGAGACAGGGGTCTTGCTTTTGCTCAGGCTTGTGAGCTCAAACCATCCACCCACCTCGGCCTCGCAGAGTGGTACAAAAAAAGAACCTTAAACAACAAACTTTAAAATACCCTTTGGTTATATATAGGGTATCCTCTCTCATTTTTTTATATTATTTAAAATTTCCTGATAAGGGAAACCAAACATTTAACTCATCAAGCTTCATTTTTGATACTATGCAAATAAAAATAAAATTATAATTATAAATAAGTATTATATTTGTGGGGAGAAAATTGACAAAAATGCCAGATATCAAGTCATTTTTATTATATCTAATAATACTGGAGAAATTTTCCCTATTTTGTACAAGAGTCAACACACATCAATAAAGTTATTGACTCGTTTAAAATACGATAAACTGAGACGATTAGTCTTTTGCAATTTTAGCACAACCACACTTTCAATATCCCTGAGAAATGTTAAGTCTAGTATTTCATAACACATAAAATGTTATCAAGGTTATCAAGTTTTATAAACAAAACACTTTAATACCTTAACACTTCCTGTATCTGTTAATGTCAAATGATGTTATAAAATGTCATTTTCATTGTTGAAGAGATTTCATGTGTTAGAATCAAAGCTATGCTCTAAAAAAGATTAAAATGATTCATCTACCTACCCCAAAAGTCAAATCTTTGAAAACACAACAGACAGACTGGGGTTTTCAGTCACTTCTGTCAATCTATATAGCATGTTTTCTAATCCAACTGTCTTCTAAACAAGAGCAAACAAACAAAAACATCTCAGTAACAGCAAAACATTTCTGCACATCTATTCATACCACATAGGAAACACTTTTCAGATGTACCCCTTCACCTTAATCTCTCCTCATCTCCTGTTTCCTAAACTATTAACATCTCCATTCACTGTTATTCCTGCCTGCATGCCAGCCCCTTCCCTACCAGGGGTGTCCAACCTTTTGACTTCTCTGTACCACTTTGGAAGAAGCAGCATTGTCTTGGGCCACACATTAAATAAACAAACGCTAACAAAAGTGAAGAGCAAAAAAACAAAATAAATTATTTTTTTAAAGTTCATGCACAGTTTTCAAGACATACACCACCACAAATAAACAAAAAAGTCCTCACATAATCTACATGCAGCCCATAGGCTGCAAGTTGGACACCCTTGCGACAAAGTTAAGAGTAAAATTCTCAAAATGAACGGTAATCACTCCCCTAATTAAAATCATCTAACAGTTCTCTTAGGCTAAAGTTATTACATCGGTCTTTCATCACACGTTTTGTAGCTACATTACTGAAACACTAGATGTAGAAAGAGCACAGCCGCTGCCAATTCCACAAGACACAATGGAAGCCTAATCAGACAGTAAGCTGCCGCCGCTCAGTCTCAAGAACACATGTGCACACAACCATGCAAAGCGCTCCACACAGTGCATGCTAACTGGCCAGAAGCCTTTGTCAATAAAAGTGCCTCCTTGAAAATATTTGCAGGTTATATCTCCGATAAAGGTCTAATAACCAGAATCCACAGAGAACTCAAACATATTAGCAAGAAAAGAACATGTGATCCCATCTCAGGCTGGGCAAGGGACTTGAAGAGAAACTTCTCCAAAGAAGACAGATGCACAATCTACAAACACTTGAAAAAAAGCTCATCATCCTTAATCATAAGAGAAATGCAAATCAAAACTACTTTGATGTATCACCTAACCCCAGTAAGAGTAGCCCACATAACAAAATCCCAAAACCAGAGATGTTGGCATGGATGTGGAGAAAAGGGCACACTTCTACACTGCTGGTGGGAATGCCCACTAATACATTCCTTCTGGAAGGATGTTTGGA